>VZSF01011171.1:0-153142 GCA_013398295.1 Chionis minor
TATGATTCTATGATTCTACTGCATGGAGTATGATTTTATGTATTGGTTATGTATTGTGCCTGAGGACTGGAGGAAAGCCAGTGTCACTTAAGTCTTCAAAAAGGCCAAGAAGGAGGATCCAGGAAACTACAGGCCAGTCAACCTCACCTCTGTTCCTGGAAAGATGATGGAACAGCTTGTTCTGTGTGTCATCTCCAAGCATCTGGAGGAAAAGAAGGTTATCAGAAGTAATCAACATGGATTCACCAAGCGGAAGTCATGTATGACTGATCTGATAGCCTTCTGTGATGGCATGACTGGATGGATAGATGAGGGGAGGGCAGTGGATGTTGTCTACCTTGACTTCAGCAAGGCTTTTGACACCGTCTCCCACAGCATCCTCATAGGCAAGCTTAGGAAGTATGGGTTAGATGAAAGGACAGTGGGGTGGATTGAAAACTGGTTAGCAGGTAGGTCTCAGAGGGTTGTGATCAGTGGGGCAGAGTCTAGTTGGAGGCCTGTGACTAGTGGCGTTCCTCAGGCGTCAGTGCTGGGTCCAGTCCAGTTCAATGTATTCATCAGTGACCTGGATGAAGGGATGGAGTGTACCATCAGCAAGTTTGCTGGTGACACAAAGCTGAGACACCAGAAAACTGTGTCTGGTTGACACACCAGAAAGCTGTGCTGACATTCAATGTGATCTCGACAGGCTGGAGAGCTGGGCAGAGAGAAAGAGTATGACATTCAACAAAGTAGGGTCCTGCACCTGGGGAGGAATAACCCCAAGCACCAGTACAGGTTGGGGGCTGACCTGTTGGATAGCAGCTCTGTGGAAAGGGACCTGGGAGTCCTGGTGGACAACAGGATGACCATGAGCCACCAATGTGCCCTTGTGACCAAGAAGGCCAATGGCATCCTGGGGTGCATCAAGAAGAGTGTAGCATGCAGGTCAAGGGAGGCCATCCTCCCCCTCTACTCTGCCCTGGTGAGACCACAACTCCACTAACGTGTCCAGTTCTGGGCTCCCCAGTTTAAGAAGGACAGGGAACTGCTGGAGAGGGTGCAGCAAAGCGCTACAAAGAGGATTAAGAGTCTAGAGCATCTTTCTTATGAGGAAAGGCTGAGGGAGTTGGGTCGTCTTAGTCTGGAGAAGAGAAAGCTGAGGGGAAATCTCATAAATGCTTACAAATACTTAAAGGGAGGGTGCTGGGAGGAGGGGCCAGTCTTGTTTCAGTGGTGCCCAGTGATAGGACAAGAGGTAAAGGGCACAAACCTGAATATAAGAAGTTGCATCTGAACATGAGGAGGAACTGCTTCCCTTTGAGGGTGGTGGAACACTGGAACAGGCTGCCCAGAGAGGTGGTGGAGTCTCCGACTCTGGAGACATTCCAAACCTGTCTGGACGCCATCTTGTGCAACCTGCTGCTCTGGCAGGGGGATTGGACCAGATGATCTCCAGAGGTTCCTTCCAACCCCTAACATTCTGTGATTCTGTGATTGGTTACTAGAGGAGGGGTATGGGTTACTGAATGGGACACTCACTGAGCTAGGAAAATCTACCATTATCTTTATGGTGGGACTGCATGTCAAACATTAGCCACCATCTCTTTGTTCTACATTCCACTGAGATTTTCTCTGCCTTACCTGTTTAGATTTGAAGCCGAGATTGTACGTATTGGCAGGGACTACCAGCACACACAGTAAAACCTTGGTCCTGGAAGCCATTTAATAGACTATTTAATGTTGATTCTTGTACAGATACACATATATTTATATAATATATGGATAGACAGACACATATACACATATCTTATTTACCTTATATATCCAATATAATGTATACTATATATATTTAATATATATCTTTGTATGATTTATACACTTCAGGCTGATACTTATACAACATAAAAAGAAACATTCCTTGACTCAGTCAATGGAGAAACTGAGTTGTATTCTTAATAACCCATTACAATATAGAGTCCAGGTAAGTTGTTATATAATTCTACAGTTTAGAAAAATGTTTTTTAGTTCTATACTGTAGGCAGGGAAAACCCTTTTCTGCCATTGGATTGACTCAAACAACAAGCTAGTGCAAATTTTTGCCATTGTATGTATTGCAATTTTAGGCTCGTTTTTTCTTTAGTAATAAAATACTTAATAGACCAAAAAAAGTTTAAAGAACTTGCCAGATCAAACGGCAATTTGCAAACGATCTGTGACATTTTCCTTGATTTTAGTTGCATCCTCTGTTCTTCTCGTCCTTTCTGTCCTTTCAAAAAAATCTCTTAAAACAGATGATTTTTCAAATTTACATACTATTTTAAATTTTATTCATCATTAAATCTCTCTAAAGTTGTAAATCTGGTTACAAAATTATCCAGCAATTCCATTATTGACCTTATTATTCCCACTATTTCAACAATTTATTTTCAGTACTATGTAACCTATAATTCATAATTGGTGTTATGATTGTTTTGTAATTGGGAATTAATGTATTTCTGGCTTAAAATGTCATTTTACAGTGACCCATTGTAGTAATGAATTTCTATATACTCATGGTTAGTTTCTGACCTGACATTCACATTTGCATCTTTTTTGCCCTCTCGTAATTCTTCATGGTCTTATTCTACTGCCATTAACATTCTAGCCTTTACCAAAATTAGTTATTCAATTTTTCAAATTCTTCTGTATCATTATTCATTTTCACAATAAATTCCGCTGCCTATAAATTTTTTTCCACTTGCTGATGAATATACATGTTACTTCAGGCCTTTCTTGAAACCAACAGTTAACACTGAGTTCAGCTGAAGTTGATGTGAATACCAAATCAACCTTCCAGAAAAATTGCTTTGGATAAACCTTTCCAAGCCAGCATGATTTCTATGGTATTTTGTAAACTACACAAAGTTAATACTCCTCAATAACATTTGCTTTCTAGCAGAGTTTCTTGGGACTTTGTACACCATGGAATACGAGAAGAACTGCCCATATTCAGTCCCACAGGACTGAACTGCTTCAGACAGAAGTCCCAGGAGCTCAGGGTTTATGGGGGTAGACTAGGACTTTCAGGCTAACAGAGCACATAACATGATGTGGGGACTTGTATTCTTGGCCCTGCCCGCTGGTCTTGTCCCCATCAAAACAAAGGTATGAGGATGGTGAGGTGGGAAACATACCCAGATCCCTGTCCTTACCTCACTCTTAGCGCAGAAGTTGGGTGCGGCCAAAGCACGCATCTGAAGAATGAGTTGGGAAGTACTCCTCGGCACATACACATGGCAGTGGAGATTTTAGCTTCTTCACTAGTTTAAAAAGAAATACCTGTCAAGATCAAAGAACAGGGCAATAGGTGACACTAGGATTTGCAAGCAGTTGTAATAGATATACAGAAGTGAAAAGGTAAGGGAATAGTTAATCTGCACAGAAGAAATAAATAAAAATGCTGAACAATCGTTTGAGGGGAATAATACACAAATTCTTCCAGTTTCCATGAGAAGACTTTCCAGATGAAACAGCACAAGTGTGGATGATGTGAGAAAGAAGTGAACAGAGGCCATGATACTTTGTTAATCATTTTCTTTCCTGTAACTTTCTAAAATCTAAATGCTTTGAGTTTTCTAAACTACGATGGAGAGATTTTCTTCCAGATATCATTGGAAAATTGCAGATATGTACATATTTTACAAGAATGATGGTAACTGATGGTCTTTAACCTTTTTTATCATGCTTTGAAAACACTGAACAGTGGGTTTTAGATCTAGTACCAAAAATGGTGTTATTACAGCTACTTGCATGAAAAAGGCCACAAATGCAAGACATTAACATAATGAACTGAATTTCAAATAGTGACACTATTCACTGCAGAAATACTAGATGAATGGGGAACTAGAAGGAAGACATGAATGAAAAGCAGTTATATAAATAATTTAGCCTGTCAAAGCACAGGACAGATTATGGATGACGGACATTGCATCAGTATCAGCCTTCACCCCCCAAATTAGTTTCATTTACAGTAAAACCTTCTTATAGCACTCTGCAAGTATGAAAAGAAGAGTATTTAATGAATTTATTCAAACCATAAGGGGCGTTTACAGTTGTCAGTGCAATATAGGAAAAGGACTTACTGCAAATATTAAATTTGAAACTGAGTTACCTCTGACTTAATAAACATACTTTCTGGAATCATACCTTCTCTCCTGAAAATTCTTCTCCTCCACATTTAAATTCAGCTCAGACATATCTAAAGATTAGTGGCTTGTCTAACACCCAAAATGGCAGCTCCAGTGGAAAACTCAGGAGGTTTTTTTTCTACCTCTATAGTTACTACTATAGTTACTACTACCTCTGTAGTTAACAGTCCATAGCTTGATCATAGTCCATGAGCTTGAACTGTCTTTCCAGTAAACTCACCATGAGGCTTCTTTGTTCACTTTTGAAAGAAAAATATTTCCTGTGGAATAGAGTTCGTACTGCTGAACACACTGAATTCCAAAGGTTTTAACTGGCTTTATTTATTGTATGTCTTAATATTAAAAATCTGTTCGCTGTTTCTTCACTAGTAGGCATATAATGCTTAACAAGTGCTAAAAAAAATTTATTTAAATGTGCTGTTCTTCACATCCTAGGTGCTGCCAAAATCCAGAGTTAGCCTAACACAACAGAAGTTCTATACACCTTCATGCAACTAACTTTACAGACATTTAAGCTACATTTCACCTCTTTCATTTTTAACTTATGTTGAGTTCTAGGAATAAATACATTGAAGAATTTGCTTTTGTTTTCATAAATGAAAACCAATAAAATATAAATAAAAAGCACAAAGAAAAATCAGATCAGCAGGTGAAAAGTGTCTAGCAAGGGTCATCTTGCAAAAATTCATAAACCTGTTACAACTTATATATTCTTCATGCTGTCAAGTATTAATTGGCGCTACTACACAGTTAAAAGATAGATTTGCAGAGATAAACAGGCATTATGTAAACCTGCAGAGTACCAAACATTTAGTGTTCTTTCATAACATCATAACATTTAGCGCTCTTTCTTGTATATTTGCAAAAGAAAACACCTGATAATGTCACTAATGGAATTTAAGTGATACTAACAAAGAAATAATAAAATTATCTTACAAAGAGAAAAGAATTGAGACTGGCTTTTCACAGAACCCAGGTTTTCTTTTTTTTCTTTTCCCCCCTTTTTACATCAGAATATCTGAACTATATAAAGTATTTTGGTCTACTGTTGATGCACAAGGTCTGATGTGCTTGACAAGTGGCATATTGGCAAGGTTTACAGAGCTTGAAATATATGCCAAGGCTAGCCTATAAATAACATTAAACAGGAACCTGTTTTTTCCCACCTCCTTTTCTGTGAAATGTTGCCTGAATTCTAATAATAAATCTGGAATGGGACAGCTCTGTTGGTATTTGAAAATCCTCTGATACACTTTAAAGGCTACAGACTGTATATTTTCTGAGTTGGAAAGTATTCTCTCTTTTAAACTGAGAAGCTATATAACATAAGAAAACTATATCATTCAAGTGACATGAAATAAATCTCGTTAGCACAGCCTTCACCATAATTTAACCAACACACAAGTCAGTATCTTTTAGCATAGTAACGCTCATTAAATGAAAATTGAAGTGAAATCAAAGCAAAGCATGTACTAGATTACCTGCAAAGTAAGTGCAATTGCAAATAATAAAGTACCTAAAATAAAGAAATCTTAAAATCCCAGTTATGGCCTTGTACATAAATCACATGTTATTTTACAACTAAAATATTTAATTTCAACACTTCTCTCACCTATGTCCATTTTTGTCAACAGAAATCAATCTGAATATGGGCAGTCAATTAAACGTAAATGATGTAAGTCATAATTGTATATTATGTGGTTTTCAACACAGCAGGTCTAAATTCTGGCAGCTTGAGCCCTTAACTCTCATTTAACAGAGAGTACATGTTGTCTTTACTGTAAAGAAATTGCAAATTTAAGGCAACTCCCAGAATCCCATACAAGAACGTAAATACAGAAAAAAGTAGGTATAAATCTCAGGAACTGCAAGTAAAGAAAAAAATGGGAGTTTGAGAGGCATGGGTGGGGTTTTTTAACTTCAAAGTATCTGTTTTCAATTCAACATAGTAAATGTAAAAGGAGTGGAAATGGACCAAAATAGGTTTTTTGGCTATACTGGAATGCAGGTCCAGTAACAGATGAAGAGAGTGGTATCTTCTCTAGGTGACTTGGTGTCTGGGAGAGAGGGGAAAAAGGTAGAAAAACTTTCCTACAGTTGAACAGGAAACAAAGGAACCAATAAGGTTATAATTTATGGAAATACTAAATGCTAACTGCAACACAAAGTACTTCTTAGGAATGTATGATTCATGAAATTAACATAGTGATTCAAGAAAGATTCTGCTAAGTTTGAGCACATCCTTTAACTTTGAGTGAGTTGAACTTACCTAAAACAAGGACAAATGAACTAGTGAGCTCAAACCACAGCTAGGTAAGGTCAAGATGACATTAACACACACTCTTCAGTGGTAAGGATGATGAAATACTGAAACAGACTGGCAGGGAAGTTGTAGTTCTGTTACATACTTTTGATTTCCATAAGAATTGATAGAGTCATCTTTCCTCCAAAGCTGTCTGAGTTGACATCTGTTGAGCTTGTTAAAAAAAAAAAAAGTTACTGAGGTACTGATAATATGGGAAAGGAAGAATGTAAATACCCATGAAAAAATGGTAAGTGTAAAAAGAAGCTATTGGAACGTTACTAGAACAGGGAGCAAGAAGAAGAAGCTATATTTAATGAAAATAATGAAAATGTGGTTTTCCAGTTAGTCTCCAGGTTTATGGGACCTGAGTGGGGGTTTTTATGAGTTACCAGAGGATTGGACCTACAGAATTGAGTCTCCTAGTTGTCCATAGAGCAGGGGTAGCTCATTCATCCCATTACATGTTTCTGCTCTGGCATGGCAGTATGCCTCAGTCCTCATCGGTTCAGAAGAAGTGTGATTGCCTTCTCCCCTTGGGACTTTGCCTTTTTGTCTGTCGACAAGTTTTGCAGGTATGATGCCTTCAGTTGCCCATTTGGATACGTTGACAAGAACAATGGCATCAAAGAATATGTGTTCTCAACTATTAGTAATGTTAACAATATTACCCTTTGTAGTGGAGTTTTTCTTCTGACAAGAATATACCCTCAGTGAGGCAAAATACCCATTGCAAAACAGAACATTACCGTTCTGTCCCACATTTTCAATTGTCTTATTCATGACATTAAAATATTTTCTGTGTTTGTGAATGTCTCTGGAAATGGTAAAAGACATAGACTTTTAATAACCCAAATATCTTCCATTAAATCTGATGGTCTTCAACACAAAACAGAACTGTGCAACAGTATGAAAGAATATGAGTCTGAAGCAGCATGAAAGATGAGCAATTTAGCTACTGTCAGAATTAATAATCATCTGTTCTCTTAGTTCAGTGTTCTTTGGATCATGGCCCGGAAGACTATTTAATTGTGATACTGACTCAAGAAAATCCGTAAATATGTGATTAACTTTAAGTCCATTGACTTGACATTATGCAGGTGGTGAAGTGCATCTCCTGAATAAGACTTTTGAGCGATCCTTTGAGCAGGCTTTACTATGTTTATATACTCTGATACGACAAAACATTGATTTCAGTCAGACAGTTCTACTTAAAGTGAAGCATGAGCTTTTTTCTGTCATGAGGCAGTATTGCATTAAAAATAAACATGTGAAGGAACAAAAATCACGTAGTTAGCAATAGTTCATTTGGCCGGTACACCTAAAATTCACTGAAAGATATTGTAGTTGGAAAAGAAATCCATAGGCTGGAATCAGGTTATACTATTTCTTTTGTAATAGGAAATCCTTTTTTATGTAATGATGTCATAGAGATGTCAAAGATTTGCATGTACTCAAAGCCTATGAAAGCAACCAAGCCATCCAGTACTGTCATTAACACTCACACTGAAAGTTTTCCTATTTAAACAGGAGAGAGGAAGAGAAGATGGGTTGTTCTGTGTTGGGTTTTTGTTTTTTTTTTTTCTTAAAAAGATCTTTAGGAAAGGTTTCATTTTGCTGTTTAGCTTCAGCAGTTGCTAAATGACAGAGGAGTTGGTGGTGGACTAGAACTGGTGCTAACAGTTTTGAAAAACAGAAAAAGTATAGAAGGACAGCAGAAAACAATAAGAAAGCATGCTAGCACTAGTAAAATTATTAGAACAAATTATGGCAAGCAGTAAAGTACACCTTGCATTACTTAACAGGTGTACCACAGATACAGATGTACACAGATGTAGGCAGTACTTGACATATATGCTGTGAATTATGGCAAGCAGTACAGTAAGGCTTGCATGATTTGCTAACTTTAAGAGAAAAGAGAGAAAGGAAGAAAGGAAGAAAGGAAGGGAGGAAGGGAGGAAGGGAGGAAGGGAGGAAGGGGGTGAGGAAGGAAGGAAGGAAGGAAGGAAGGAAGGAAGGAAGGAAGGAAGGAAGGAAGGCTCCGTGCAAGCAACATGCAAGCTCCGTGCAAGACCTGTGCAACACCTGCATCGTGCAAGCTCCGTCTTGTCCACACACAGCTATAGCTTACTTGTGAGTGTCTTGAGACAGTCAGAAAGGTTCATAAGGCCTCCACCTCTGCTTTCCCCAGTCTTTGTTTTGGGGAGTCTACAAGTCGTCTCTTACAGCTTCATGGTAATCTATGTGTTCAATTGTGTTCTCATTAGTCACTTTTTTTACTTTAAAAGAACTTCAGTAGTCTGAATTTTCCCACCTGCATAGAGTAACTTGGGATTTTTGTTTAGAAATATTGTATTGACAATCTATGTATGGTTCCAGCAGATACCTGCTCAATGCACAGTAAAAAGCAGAAAACCACACCTGAAGAATTGCTTCCTCAGACTTCTATTATCCAGGTCTAAACATGATGAGGCTAATAGACAGTTATTGAAATCTACTTTATAAAATCATATTGCCATAGTAACAGAGATGAGACCATACTTTGCAAACAAAATTGGCAACTACGTGAGACTCACTGTCAGTGGTTGTGCCACACCTACAAAAGTGGTTTGAAAGACACCATGAGATGGCAACATGATAAGCAACACAGATCAAAACCACTGGATAGGTGTGCAGCAAATTCACTAGCAGGCACTGAAGAATTCAGTTGAACTTTTTTATCACAGTGATGAAAAAAAAATCCTTTTTTCTTTCAATAGAAAGAACATTTTTTTTCATTTTGTTTATCTTTTGTTCTGAATGCTGCGTTTTGTGGAGGGTTTTGATTTTGTTTAGTTTATTTTACTCTAGTTTTGTTTTGTTTTAAATAAACACAACAGAAAACACCAGTCATTTAATTCCTTTAAAATCTATTAAACAAAAGTAACAGAATATTGATTAAGTCCATACAAAGCAACAATCTGAAAATTAGGAAGGTGTATATCTGAATTATTCCTATTTGTTGAAATGTCATCCATCTTTCAGCTTCCTGATGGAATAGCTCAGCAATTATTCCTATTGCACATACAAACACAAACTGTCACTCTCAATCTATCACGTTATTATTTGCACTATTTATAACTACACAGCTAGGTTTCAGTTCTGATACAATTTCAAAACAGGTATAGAATTCTGGAGGATAAAATGCATTTATTACTTGTTTTTGCATTGATTAGTATTGAAAATTAACCTCAGATAGACCTCCCCCCTCAAATATATATATATATACACACAATATATACAAAATCCTTAAATAGATCCATATTTTTAAATAGTTCTATATTAATAACAACAATGATGACAATGATAATTGTGAAGACTTCCAGAAAAACAGAGTTCTCTGGATATAACAGGACGAATCTAGTACAGAGGAATGAACTCAAAGAAAACTCATTGTAGCTGTGAATCTCCTACAAATATTAAAAAAGGAACATTTTTATAATTTAACACATCATCTTATTCTTATGTGTCTTTTCTGTTTAACCAGGAAGCATGTGGGAAGACCATCAGCACTCTTCTTTCTCCACTTTATGAACAAAAGTTTAACAGTACAGTTAAGGAAGAATTAACGCATGCCCTGTCTTACCGTACCAGGAAAATATGTAATGGATATTAAATTAAGAAAAATCCCCAACAACATACATACTGCTCTGTCAGAACATATTTAAGACTCAGTGTAAGCTCTAAGCTCTTCCTCCCATTTCATGCAAAATATGCAAGTCTACTGTTGCCATAAAGCTTCACTATACTGTGCCCACTATACCTGTTTCCGTCATGATGCGTGTGTGAGAGTTACTAAGTGTCAGTGGGTTTTGCCAAATGTAATAATACGCTCGCTGTGCATAAAGAGATGTTGGATCACTTTCTCTGATCTTTATTTTCACTTTTCTTCATACTGTTAGAAACATATTACTTAAGCCCATTATATGGTGCTGCTGCAAATTGATTGCTCATATTTCTTATTTATAGAGCTTTTCAGTATATTTTTTGGTTTTATGGTTAAATATTCTTTCAGACTTAATATGGAGGTTATTTCGTTTAAATTGTTTTATATACTTATGTTATCTGAAAAAGGTTGTTAATCCTTGGCATAGGCAGAAATAATGTGTATGGTGTGGGGGTTCAGACAGCATGATTTAAAAATTGGATGTTGGAGATTATATTACTAAAGAAGAAGAGAAATGAAGGTGGAGAAAATGATAAGTGGTTCCATAAATAATTTTCCTGTCTTACAATGATGCACTGTTTTAAACTGGATATTCAGTTATCTTTGTTACTGAAATTTGAGCTCCAAACATATCTTGTTTTGTGGATAGGTAGACAAGATTTGCTAAGTTATTAAGACAGGTACAAGATTAAAAAAGGCAATTTGCTATGTAATAAGCTGTGCTCTCCTCCTTCTGCAAATCAAACTTCCATTTAGCATAACTATCTGTTTTTGTTGATGAAATACCCTTAACCTTTAACTACAGTGAATATGCACTCATACACCCACTCACATGAATAAACTGTTCAGAAATAGCAAAATGCAAATAAAGATAAAGGGGAATAAGAAAGTACAAAGAGTTTTTATTCTTTGTGTTGCTTGGTAAATAACATTTTCTTTCTGTTGATTAATTTTACATCAGGTGGAAGTGGGGCATATCCCCATTCTTGCTCCTCTCCATGCTGACTTGGTAAACTGCAGACATATAAATAGTGATCTTCTCTTTTGATGTGTTCTCTGTTTCAAATCAATTCATAGTTGTCCTAATGAGAAGCCTGATTGCTAGACACGTGACAAATCTTGGCTCAAAGACGCATCAGTGTTATCGATTTGTTAGATTAACATCTCAGAAGGGAAAGAATGATGAACATAAATTAGTAAGAGTATCAGAAGTAGTGCTCAGGATATCTATCTTACAGAGATTGTCAACTGCAGTCCTGCTAGCTGTTTTCTGAGTATATCCCATGTGCAGCTTTCCACTACACTTTCCACTTAGTATTGTGTTTTATATTATCAATATTGCATATTGATGTTAATAATGTAAATACTTTGTACTTACACAGTTGAATAAGTTTTCATAGTCTTTATAAGCTTACTTGCCATGCCTGAAAGATGGCTGGGCTACACATTATGTTTAGCAAGAGGTTGAATTCAGAAAGCAGCAGTGGGTTTTGCCTGGACACCCACCCCTACACTGATTCTATAGGTTTACAGTTTTGTGTATTCTACTTACTATTATCATTAGCCTTCCTTGGCGCTTCTGCCTAGTGTCATAACATCATGGCGCAGCTTCATGTTTGCATTTTCAATTAGTCGGTTCAGAAAGAATACAAATATAAAGGTACAGAGACAGATAAACAGAATTATTCATGATGTGGAAAATCTTGCATCACAGAAGGAATTAAACAAGAGAAATTCAACAGGCAAGTGTTCTTCAACTTTCAAAGGATGCTAGTCAGAGCATATGATAGAGATATGTAAAGGTAACGAAAACAAATGTGAAATGGTTGCTTCCTATTTCACATAACACAAGAAATAGCATGTACCAATGAGGCTTAAATTAAACAGAATAAAAAGTGAGTAAATTCATGATTAAATCACGGAGCTTGCCATCATGAGATGTTTTGAATAGCAGAGGTATGACTTGGATTAAAATGGTGAGTTAGACGAATTCATGCATGGAAGAGAAGTGCTTCAAAGAACTTAAAATATGAGTACTACTTGTAGCTTACAGGACCTCTAAGGATTTGCTGATTGTCTGTCACTGCAATGGCATACTTTGCAATGTGTTGAACTCATGCCTGCCTTGGTCTTTTATATTCCTTCCTAGATTTCACCAGAAAAAGTAGCATCTGCATTCTTATGTCCTGCTATAATTTTTAGTATCAAAGAATGAGAAAGCATTACCTGTTTTATTTTGCTGTTAAGTTCCGGGCACTATGCTATGCAGAAGCACACATTTATGTCTTACATTTCTGTTCAGCTACCTCATAGTTGGAAGGAATTTAAGAACAAATAAAATATTGCCCTGCAATTAACCAAACCCATCAGAGAGAGTGATGTGGTCTAAAGGATACTTTTCCTTTGGTTTTTTTCAGAAAGTAAAGAGATTTCACCTCAAAAAATGGGTAAATTTAAAGAAGGTCTGAAGAAATGTTCAGAATATTTGAACAGTAATAGCTGACAAGTCCTGTCTATCACGATAAATCATGACTGATGAATATTTACCACCAGGGCAGAGTACACTTACGAAAATAAAAGTTAAAAATCAAGAAAACAGACTGTACAGCACTGCTGTGTGTTGATAATAAGTAATGACATACAGTCAGTTTCTAGAAAAAAAGAGGCTTGTTGAGTGTCTCTTGTAAACTCGCATTCTTTCTGCTTTGTACCCATCTTTGAGTTATGGCAGTTGAAAGAGAAAGGCAAGCCACTCAGAAAATTCTTAGCAGTTAAAATAAATAAAATGACAGCTTTACCCATCATCAACTGAACACAATATTATTTATACCTCAGTTTGATCCACTCACCCAAACTATGGACTTACCAAAGCAAGTGATGTGACCTTTAAGGAAAGCACCTTTCATTTCTAAATCTAGAGAATAAATTAAAAAAATAATAAAGGCATGAAGGACAGGAAATTACAGAATTGCCAAAGATAATGCCATATCTACAACAATGTTAAAGTATGAATGAATTACTATCTTTGCTATAAGAATACCTGTTTTAATACCTAAATACTAGTTTGATCATCCAGCCCTAGCAAATGTACGAAATGAATGAAAAATGAAGCAAAAGCACCTGCTTCAAAGGATGCTCTTCCACACTTTCATACACAGGTCAAACTGACTTTCATCTATAGAAATGTCATAACCTTTGGTGTAAAGGAAGAGGTGGCTTTTTAGTGATGAGTATGTATGTATGAGTATGTATTTCAATCTAGGATCTTTCTGTGACCAAAAGAGAGAGGTACAGTTCTCTTCTCTCGCCTAACTCATGCCTTTCTCATTACATGCTGCTGCTTCGTCATTTGGCTTTGGCTTTCTTCCAGTCTTCTCTCAGATTATTAAATTCAAGCCGCAACACAGGCTCTTAAAAAAAATTCACATTTTTTTTAGTTTGGTTTTCTACAGGTTCAGCAGCTGAACTCTTCGAAAGCAGGACCTATGAGCTACCAGGGCCAGCCTGAAGAGAGGCTGGATTACAAATCCAGGGCCTCTTTCCACGACACTAGAGCAGGTTCTTATTTCAGCAGTGGTGAAACATTGGACTAGGTAAAGCCATGGATGCATAAACTTATGGTCTTCTAGTCAGAAAAACAAAGCATGTTAGGATCTGAAGGAAACCAGTCTAACGGCACATAAATAGTTATCTTTATAGTACAGAGAGGGAAGTCAGTACACAGAAAGTAAATCCTTTCTACTGTGGCAAGCAAAGAATATTTTGCGCTAAGTGAGAAAGCACAGTTTTCCAGATTTTCAGTCTTTCGATTTAATTAGAAAATTTTATTTGATTATGATGAACATGCTACCCATTGGGGAATGAATGTACTTCTCCATGTACCCTTTTGGAACTCTGGGTGGAAATTAACACTACTTGAAAACAGATTCCATGCTATGTGTGCAAGTGAATAGTTATAGTTACTAAAGTATGCTGATTACCTACCTGTAATTACAAGGTCTAGCCTGTTTGGACACAGAACAATTCCCATCAGTTTCTACAAAGTTCATTATGTCACTTTTAAGTTTTACTCCTCATATAAGGACAGGTTTAGCATAATTACTCTTGGGGGGCTAAATAGCATCCTTGATATTATACATCAAGTCCTATATTTTTTCCAAGTTTGAGTTTTTCTGAGTTTAAGAATTGATATAATTATGTGAGCAAACAATGCCAAGGTTATCACGATTTATTGCACAATTCTAGTTCAGAATGTAGTAATACTATCAAGATGAAACAAAATATTAAATGTATAATGCAAATATGAAAATTCCAAAACTCACATCACATTAGAAAAGTTGGTGACTTAAGCAGTTATTGTGTCATTAACTAAGTCGTTCCACTTTTTTTCCATTCAGTTTTTCATACTGTGTACTCTTTCCCTCTTTGACTTTAACCTTTGGCTGCCTTCTTGGCACCAGAACTTACCTTATTCATGATTTTTTTTCTTCTCCTTTTTTGCATACATACGCTCCAAATTAAATGCGTTTTAACCTCATTTTCTTGTCTCAGGAAACCAGTCAGAACTTTATTATTGACTTAGGTGGGTGCAGAATCAGAATACAATGGCTTCACAGGAGCATATGAGGGAACTCAGTTAATGACTCTTTTAAGCTGTGTAACAAGGAAGTGCCAGATGAGCTTGCCAAAACACCACACTCATAGATACTTTAAGGCATACTTCACGGTGCCATACACAAAGAATCAAAATCGTGAGAATAAGTTTTAGCTCAGATTCCAGCAGTATCTCAGGAATACCGTTTGTATTTCTATGTTTTTCCTAAAGCAGTCTTGATACTGACATGTGGCTTTTAAATTTTTTGCCAAAATACTTCATTATGTTACTAATACTAATGTGTGTTCCAATACCACTGAGGAGTCCTCAGGATAAGGACTATTTAAAAGCTTGCAGTTTAAAATAAACTGGAATAGGGAGCAGGAACAAAAACACAAAGTATGATCACTCAGAAAGTCAGTAGCAGGAATGGGACTTAGATTTGGAAGTCCTTGCTCCCAGTCCAATGCACATCTTCCTCTGGGCATTGAACTGATGTGCTATGTCTTACCCCTGTCCAGGGAAGACCTCCTTTCACCACATTGTCCACAGCACATGACATGGAACAGGAGACACCCAAAAGGCATGATAGGTTCTTGGAGAATGGATTATAGTGACTCGGCACCTTTCCACATTGAGGACAGGCCCAAGTGGAGTTTGAAAAACCCCTTGCAGACTTTCCTCCATCTTACTGGTCCACAAAGACCAATTCTCTGTCAAATTGCCTTCTCCATACAGGTGCTAGGAGAGCTAGGGAGATACCTTAGACCTAAAAGTCAACTACACATTGACAGGGCACTTGCAACTGTACATGCTGCTCACCGTGTGCAGCTGCAGCATCATTCTGTGCCTTCTGCAGGCAGTCCTAAACACATTCTCCTCTTCACTTACCTGTTATTTTCTCCTTGGACCAAAACCAGGATTGAAATTAATGATGTAAGTAGAAATAAAACAAAACAAAACAAAAAAATCAGCAGAACTTTCACAAGAAAAGTGAAACAGCACTGCCAACAGCCCCAAACTCTGCTGAAGCAGCCCGCCTTCACCCCCGGATGGTGACAAGGCACAAGGAGATTTGAGACTTCAGTGATCTTTTCTTATTTTTTTCCACAGAACTTCTTTGCTACTGATTTATTACTGTGAGAAAGAAAAATTCCTTGTGCATCAGGACTTTTTTATCAAGGTAGTCGTATTCAGAAATAAAATAGGGTATATCTGTTGATCTAACTGAAGTTCACTCAATCTCACAGTTAGTGAGAATGCTCTTCTAGATTTCTATTAAGCTCCTTCAGCATTTAGTTATGCTCTGATATCAAGCAAAGTGCTTTAAAGCTCTTTAGAAGGACAATTTACCAATAAGTCTGCAGAACAAATCCAACAAAATTCTGTCCAAGACAGCAAATACAGATCCTTTCCTTACAGCACTAGAGCAGGTAGACTAACAATGTAGAATTGTTCTTACAGACCCAGGAAAAAAAATAAGAAGGGGAAGGGAGGAAGAAAAGAAAAAAGGCAATTAAGCTAATGCAAGTTGGGTATCACAAGGTTATAGATATTTCAAGAGCTGAGCAATTTACCGTCTGGGAAGAGAGAAGAGCTCTTGCATAAAATGTCCCCCAGTTCAGATTTATTATGCTTTTACTTGTGTTATATGTGATACAATTAGCAAGAGGTGCCAATAAGGCATTCTCTCAAGGACGTGGTCATTCCATACCATCTGTTATTAATCGCATTGTCCTTTCCACAGCTAGCTAGAGGGGGAAAAGGTTCTCTGAGAACCACCTACAAATTCTGATGGTATGACGTCTGGAATTTAAAAATATCTAACCAGAGTATGCAGTGGATGAAGAGTATCAGAGCAAAGCTGCTTCTCAAAAATGCAAGAAAGAAATACATTAATATAAGGCCCCAGTGGATTGTAGATTCAAGATGCATTGATTTTATAAAAAAAATATTCAACTACAGTGATAGCTTCCTTGTAAAAATATATTGCAGAAATGAAAAAGGAACAATTAAAGCTGGCCACTGGAAATATAGCTGCAGTGTATATGGTTTGTTAAAGGCATGGATGTTTTAATGGATTTTCATTTGCATGTCCCCTGTGCTTCCCATAAAAAAAGGAATGAAAGATAATAATGATTGACTGCTCCTTTCTTTTTTGGAGAGAGGAGGGAAGGAAAGGAAAGAGTGAGACTCTAACACAGCAACATAATCTTATTAGTCTGTTAGTGAAAATATATTACAGAATTGTGTCAACAGCATGTATTTTTTACCATTTTGGTTACTTGGGTCTAGATAGTATGGAGTGCTTAGATATCTTTAAAAGGAATTCAGACTAAGCTCTGTATTAAAAAAAAAAACAAAAACCCCTTCCTATACATTATGGTTTAACCCCAGCCAGTAACTAAGCGCCTCACAGCTAACCACTCATCCCCCTGCATTGGGATGGGAGAGAAAATTGGAAGGGTAAAAATGAGACAACTGTGGGTTGGGATAAGGACAGTTTAACAGCTAAAGCAAAAGTCCTGCACAGCAGCAAAGCAAAACAAGGAGTTCATTCACTGCTTACCATCAGCAGGCAGGTGCCCAGCCATCTACAGGAAAGCAGGGCTCCATCATGCATCTCAGTTACTTGAGAAGACAAGCGTCATCCTTCCAAATGTCCCCCCGACTTCCTCCTTCTTCCCCCAATTCATATTTCTGAGTGTGACAACCCTCCCAACTTCTTGTACATCCCCAGCCTACGCGCTGGTGGGGCAGTGTGAAGAGTAGAAAAGGCCTTGACACTGGGTAAGTGCTGCTCAGCAATAAGAAAAACATCCCTGTGTTCTCAACATTATTTTCAGCACAAATCCAAAACCTAGCCCCGTACTAGTTGCTGTGAAGAAATTTATCTCAGCCAAAACCAGTACACCATATCGGTGTAAAGATCTGTTAAACAGACTCATACTGGGAAATTTTCATTGTTATGTGGGTCTAGGTTACTGATTATAGCATGTATACCCATGCACTAAAAGAAGGAAAGGAATCTATTACTACCTTAGTTATTTGAACCAGATAGAAGAAAAACTAACCATGTTATGCTGGTATCACTGGAGCAGGGCACATGAGCTTTGACTGTCATGCACAGATAAGTTGTCTTGCCATGCAAAAGTATATTCTAACAAATAGAAAAGTAATAAAGCCAAGAAAACCAGGGAAACCAGGAGGCATATGGTGAAATCTCAGTCACAGTGGCACATTCCCCAGGAAGCAAAAATACAAACTCCATACAAAGCTTCTAGACCACTCAGTTTCAATGCAGTAATTTTGTTGTAAAATATACAGTACCAAACATGAATAACTTCAGATAGAATCAATAAAATGTGGATTATGCAGTAAAAATTTCCAGGACTCTAATTATTTTCTTAAAAGTTCTGCATCCTTTTAAAAGTCATGTGTTTCGTTGGAAAATGAGGGAGACTGTCATCAGAATTAGCAGCACAGAGTAGACCATCACAGTAAGGCCAAACGAAAGGATTACACATAGGAGAAAAAGACAGAGGAGAAGCCTTGTCTGAGATTATATACTCTTAGTTGCGTTTTGACATGATATATCAAACAAGCAGGTCTAAAGCAGGAATGTGAATTGCACTGTAGATGAAGAGGTGTAAAATGTGAGGAAGAATTTGAGAGAGTAGGCTGAAGTTGTTTGACCGACAGGAAAAAAAACAATGCGTTTCATACGTGAAAGTCAATATAAGGAAGACATAACCATAAAAGATTATGGTCAAGGAGCTTAATTATGAAGTCTCTGCCCTGCAAGCATGAGCAAACAAAACTGAGAACAAGAAACAAAGAAGTGTGAGGCTTTCACACTACAATACAAGAGTGGGACTGATCTGGCTTATGATTTTCATGTATATTCCCCAACCAGTATTAGGATGTCCTGCTTCCCAACAGTGTAGAAGTTTTTATTTTACATTAAATATGTAAAGACCCAAATTATTCTCCCAATTATGTTCCAGCAACTAATATCAATGGTGCCTGGTGATTTACCTACTCAACCATATTGCCTCTTATTTAAGCCCTGAAATTAAGTGCTAACAAAGCTAGCCATCTGTTTCAGAAAATTTTTATGTTCTGTGTTCTTCAAGTAATGGTTCAAATGACTAATTCAGGACTTCAAGCTTAGATGTTGAATACTGCAGAAGTTAAATTAACCGCATCATATTTCTATACATACATTAAATTAACGTGATGGAGTTTGTATCCAAAACCATACAAGTCTGTGAGATCCTTCCACCATTTGTTTTCTTTGTAAACTGATTGCTCTTCCTCCTAGTGAGGACCTGATAGAACATAGCAAATCAGGAGTGAAATTTCACATAATCTTTGTATTTTCCATTAAAAAAGGAATATTTCTACACTTTTGTTACGCTTTTTAAAAAGCAACAAAATAAAACAACTTTACACTCCTTCAAATCAGGCAGAAGTGGCTTGCAGTGCCTCTCAGGGGTACAGTCTTTTCCACTTTTGAGCTGTTACCAGCCTGAGTATCTTTCTCCACATTCAGCAGGAAACCTTTTATACCTAAGTGGATTTCCATTTTCGTTACTTATTTATCCCACCAGGCAGGGCTAGCTGCCCTTTACATCCTTATAAATGCCATCCTGAATTAGCCTTTCTGAAATTGTTAAAGAAAGCATGCTCTATACTAGATGTGTACGCCAACTTCTCTGTAGCTGGCTGAAACTTGGTTACTGTCAGGACTGAATTATAAGCTTCTGCCAGTTAAGTAACTATGTGCAACACCAACAATGCATAGAGGTCTTCACTGCTGTTCTTCAAAAATGAGATGCACAAATGAAGAGCGCACAAACCTAACACTGCATACAGAGCTCTGATTACAAAGATAGTTTGTTAGCTACTTCATGACTCTGGCCTTGGTAAAAAGCTCATTTGAAACTGAAGCCATGATCTCACCACCCCACATAGAAACCAAAGGAGAAGATGAAAATTTGCTCCAGTTATTGGTGAAGATTGCTCACCATATCTATTAAAATCTATTTGTTTTTCCTCCACGTATACTGACAGCCATGTCAAAAACGCTAGTGAACTGGTAGAAGACAGAAGAAGAGCAGAGCAAGCTGTGGTGAGCTGTTGCAGTGGGCAGTTGTAAAGTGAGTCATATTTTCTTTCTTTTGAAACCTTCAGCTGTGTTTGGTCTGCCAAATCAGAGAATCAGAGAATCAATGATAGAATCATAGAACCAGAGAATGGCTTGGGTTGGAAGGGACATTTAAAGATCTACAGGACACTAGACCTGCTAACGATAGACGGGGTGTACCTTTCTCAAAGGGGAAAAGGATCTGTGCAAGCGCTAACAGGGCACAAAGAAATAGCTTTAAAATAGATTTGAAGGGGGAAAGGAATAAAACCAGGCTTGTTAGAGATAAGCCTTTGGGTGGCATGCCAATGTTTGAGGGACAGTATGCTAATAAGGTGTCACGCTTTAGGCTGGCTGGACACCAAATGAACAACAGGTGCTCTCTTTAACCTTCCTCCCTTGAGAGAAGAGAGAGCATCTCCCTTCAGAAGAGAGGAGAGAAAATGAGGGAAAGAGAGAACTTGTGGGCTGAAAAAAACTAAAACAACTTTAATGAAATATTAGTACTAAAATACTAAAAAGAAAAGTTAATAATCTTGATAAGAAAATAATGAAATATATGCAATATATATAAAACTGTATCAAGCTCCAGGATGATGATCAGATCACCAGCAGGCACTGGGAAAATCCCAGACCAAATTCAGCAATTGACAGGAGCTGAACTCAGGAACTGGATTCGGGAATACAGAGATCAGGATCAGAGGCAGACGAACAGATATAGTCTTCCTCGGACACCAGCCATTGAAGAAAAAGAGCTGACCCCTTTGATCCCTCAGCTTTTATACTGAACATGAGGCAGATGGGATGGAATACCCTGTTGGTCAGTTTTGGGTCACTTGTTCTGTCTGCTTCTCCCTGCAGGTGTGACCCCTCTGACCTCTTCTTCTTCCAACAGTCCAACACGGCACACAACAAAGTTGGCTGACCTTGGTTGTTACATCAATAAGTATAAGCAGGAACCTCTCTGCATACCATTCCTTGGCATAAATTATAAACAATCAGGTCTTATCGCTCTGGGAGCAGATAAGTCTTAAAAACATGCTGCTAATTTGAGTTCAGTTAGTTAGAAGGGGCTTAGCTGAAATGAAAAATTGCTGAATAGAAAATCAGTTTTGTTTTACTTCAAACCAGGACAATTACCATACTACTGCTGAAGGTGTCCTTTGAATAGCACCTGTAAGATGAATGAAATTGGAAGTGATTGAGAAGCTTTCTTATATAGAAGGACCTTGCAAACTCAAGGGGGCTGCTTAAACATAAGATATTAAATCACAAATTGTTAAATCTCATCAGATAATCCAGACCTTCAAAAATGCCTAATAAATATATATACCTACATGTTACATTTGAATGTAAGGAAATAAGATTTAAAAAACCACAAGTACCTGTAACTATATCCTTAGATGGCGAGACATGCCTAGACAATTCCTCATGTGTTATTCTTCAGTGCAACTACACATCATCTCTTGAGAAGCCAGCACTCATGAGGACACTGAATTCCTTGCATAAAAAGAAGACCTTGTATGCATATCCAGAGATCAGTATCTGTCTCTATTGACTAGGTTATAACCTGTTACTGGAATATTTGACTGTAAAGCATTTCCCTAAATTGCAAAAGAAGTCACAAACAAATAAACAGGCAGACATATCTTGCTATTTTTGCATTTCCACAGGTATTTGGAGCCATTTTTTTCAGCACTCACAAGCAAATCATGCTGAGTTGCGTATGTTTGTTGAAATACACATTCTATGGCAAGGAGAACTCATTGGGGAATGCTGTAATCTTCTCTGCATGCATCACACGTGGTTCTGACATGGATAAACTACCAAAGTAAACAATAGGGAGAAGAATATTTAATGTAAAACCTTCACCAATGTAATACAGAGTCAGAAACACAGACAGCTGAAAAAGTTACACTAAAATGTGTCTATGATTGAATTTAAAGTTTATAAAAGACACTGGAACAGCAGCCCTAGAGATGGATGATTTTTATTCAGCCACACCAGGGGGAGAGTCCATATGCTTTTTTCTGTTGCGTTGAACAGACAGCAGCAGATGGGCATTTCTTTTTTCCTAAGAAAGCATAGGAAGATCATACTCAAGGGAAGTGCAGCTAAAGGGCTAGATGCTACTGCACCAAATAAACACCAGCAGACATAACACATGTTGTAAATCCTATAGGTATGATCACTGAAGAAGGAACAATAATTGCCAGTGTACCTTATTTCCTTAATAGTATGACCTCGTCTGTACCCATATACACTCTGCAGCTGACTGTTAGCTTCAGGTAGGTTGAAGTTTTCCATTCAAAGTTGTTTTGGTGGCTGCAGACAATCACAAGTAGCTCACCCTGCTGTTGTCTGTTTAGGCTTTTCATCAAGCAGAGCTCTTCATTTACTCCTCTCTTGACGTGTGAGGTGCATGTAACAGTGTGTGTCTTGTGAGGCTTTGTGTTGGGAAAGGCATGCAGTGTACCAACCCTTCTGTAACAGAGGATGAAACAGAACATGAATCTACTATTAGTGTATTTGCCTGTTTTTGTAGTTCCTGAGCAGCTGTGCATTATCATGGACTCTCTTGCACAAATCCCCACGTGCCATCTGTAGCCACAAGGTGGACCAAATGTGGCAAGATGCAAAGGTATGAAAGGAAAACAAAACACAGAGGGATTAATGCAGAGACAAAAATTCAGATCTGTCACAGGAGAATCAACAGCCTGTTTTTCCCACCAAACAAGGAAGTCAGCTCCGTGATGCTTTGAACTATCTTCTTTAATTTTATAGAATTTTTTTTTCACAGAGTATATCAGGGAATTTGTCCTTTATGCATGATGGGTTATTAATGATGGGAGGAAAGGATGTAAGGACTCAGCCCACCTTTTTGGTCAGCATTTTAGATACTCTTATCATACCACACATTTCTGCCAAGACTCACCTCCTTACCATGGAAGTTTGTATTTCAGTGTTGATCCAGATGAAGGCTATGTCTGGCAAATCATACCCATGTTGTGGGGATATTTAGGGTGCATCTCAGAAAAATTTTCCACTGACACACATTTTTAACAGCTGAAACCCGTTTCATAGATCTACAGTCTTTCTTCTGGACATGCTGAATGCCATTGTAATCACATAAATTCCCCACTAGATTGCACCACTCTTTCAGCACTTGTGGTCTACTAGATGATAATTTAACTCATAAGAGTTTCAGATATCCTACTTTATTAATGTCTCATAAAATTTGGTCAAGACACAAATACCTGTATCAGCCTATCTAGGTCTTCTTTAGTAAATTGTAGAGTCATCGAATAGTTTGGGTTAGAAGGGGCCTTAAAGATCATCTAGTTTCAACCTCTCTGTCTAGTGGACACCTTCCACTAGACCACATTGCTCAAAGCCCCATTCAACCTGGCCTTCAACTCTTCCAGGGATGCGGCATCCACAACTACTCCGGGCAACCTGTCACAGTGTCTCAACATGTTCATGGTAAAGAACTTCTTTCTGACATCTAATCCAAATCTACCCTCTTTTATTTAAAAAAAACACTCCACAACCAAAGCATTACCCTTTGTCCTATCATTACATGTTGTAAAAAATCCCTCTCCAGCTTTCTTGTAGGCCACTTTAGGCACTGGATAGCTGCTACAAGCTGTCCCTGGAGCCTCCAGGCTGAACAACGCCAACTCGCTAAGCCTGTCTTCACAGAAGAGGTGCTCCAGACCTCTGATTATTTTTATGCCCTTCCGATCATTTTTATGGCCCTCCTCTGGACTCACTCCAACAGGTCCATGTCCACCTTGTACTGGGGATCCCGGAGCTGAACGCAGTACTCCAGGCATGGTCTCACAAGCGCAGAGCAGATGGGCAGAATCACCTCCCTCAACCTGCTGGTCATGCTCCTTTTTATGCGGCCCATGATGCAGTTGGCCTTCTCGGCACATTGTCAGCTCATGCTGAGCTTTTCATCCACCAACACCCCCAGGTCTTTCTCCTCAGGACTGCTTTCAATCCGTCTCTGCCCAGACTGTATTTGTTCTTGGGATTGCCAAAACCCACATGCAGGACCTTGTACTTGGCCTTGTTGAACTTCATGAGGTTCACACAGACCCACCTCTTAAGCCTATTAAGCTCACCCTGGATGCCATCCCTTTCCTCCAGCGTGTTGACTGCGCCACGCAGCATGGTGTCGGCAAACTTGCTGAGGGTGCACTTGATCCCAACATCCATGTCACCAATAAAGATGTTAAACAGCACCAGTCCCAGTACTGACACCTGAGGAATGCCACTCTTCACTGGTCTCCACTTGGACATCGAGCCTTTGATTGCAACGCTTTGAGTGTGGACATACAGCCAGTTCCTTATCCAATGAGCAATCCATTGGTCAAATCCTTGCCCCTTGATTTTAGAGACAAGGATGTCATGCGGTACAGTGTTAAATGCTTTGCTTAAGTCCATGTAGATGGTGTCAGTTGCTCTTCCCTTATCCACCAACACTGTAACTCTGTCGTAGAAGGCCACCATTATCTGTCAGGCATGATTTGCCCTTAGTGAAGCCCTCTTGGCTGTCTCCGATCACCTTATTTTCCATGTGCCTTAGTACACTTTCCAGGAGGAGTGGCTCCATGACCTTGCTGAGCACAAGGATGAGACTGATTGGCCCATAGTTACCTTCATCTTCCGTTTTCTTTTTTCTTTCATTTAAAAATGGGGGTTATGTTTCCCCTTTTCCGGTCAGTGGGAATTTGACCAGAATGTCACAGCTTCTCAAATATGATGGATAGTGGATCAGCAACTTGATCTGCCACCTCCCTTGGGACTCACAGGTGGATTTCATCAGGTCCCACAGACTTGTGCATCTTCAGGTTCCTCAGATGGTCTCAAACCTGGTCTCCTACAGTAGGAGAATCTTCATTCTCCCAGTCCCTGCCTTTGCCTCCTGTGACTTGGATGGTGTGGCTAGAGCCNGCATGGTCTCACAAGCGCAGAGCAGATGGGCAGAATCACCTCCCTCAACCTGCTGGTCATGCTCCTTTTTATGCGGCCCATGATGCAGTTGGCCTTCTCGGCACATTGTCAGCTCATGCTGAGCTTTTCATCCACCAACACCCCCAGGTCTTTCTCCTCAGGACTGCTTTCAATCCGTCTCTGCCCAGACTGTATTTGTTCTTGGGATTGCCAAAACCCACATGCAGGACCTTGTACTTGGCCTTGTTGAACTTCATGAGGTTCACACAGACCCACCTCTTAAGCCTATTAAGCTCACCCTGGATGCCATCCCTTTCCTCCAGCGTGTTGACTGCGCCACGCAGCATGGTGTCGGCAAACTTGCTGAGGGTGCACTTGATCCCAACATCCATGTCACCAATAAAGATGTTAAACAGCACCAGTCCCAGTACTGACACCTGAGGAATGCCACTCTTCACTGGTCTCCACTTGGACATCGAGCCTTTGATTGCAACGCTTTGAGTGTGGACATACAGCCAGTTCCTTATCCAATGAGCAATCCATTGGTCAAATCCTTGCCCCTTGATTTTAGAGACAAGGATGTCATGCGGTACAGTGTTAAATGCTTTGCTTAAGTCCATGTAGATGGTGTCAGTTGCTCTTCCCTTATCCACCAACACTGTAACTCTGTCGTAGAAGGCCACCATTATCTGTCAGGCATGATTTGCCCTTAGTGAAGCCCTCTTGGCTGTCTCCGATCACCTTATTTTCCATGTGCCTTAGTACACTTTCCAGGAGGAGTGGCTCCATGACCTTGCTGAGCACAAGGATGAGACTGATTGGCCCATAGTTACCTTCATCTTCCGTTTTCTTTTTTCTTTCATTTAAAAATGGGGGTTATGTTTCCCCTTTTCCGGTCAGTGGGAATTTGACCAGAATGTCACAGCTTCTCAAATATGATGGATAGTGGATCAGCAACTTGATCTGCCACCTCCCTTGGGACTCACAGGTGGATTTCATCAGGTCCCACAGACTTGTGCATCTTCAGGTTCCTCAGATGGTCTCAAACCTGGTCTCCTACAGTAGGAGAATCTTCATTCTCCCAGTCCCTGCCTTTGCCTCCTGTGACTTGGATGGTGTGGCTAGAGCCCTTAATGGTGAAGACTGAGGCAAAAAAGTCATTGAGTACCTCAGCCTCCTCCATATCGCAGATATCTAGGTCTCCTGTTTCCTTCCAGAGAGGGCCTACATTTTCCCTAGTCTTCCTTCTATCACTGACATACCTATCGAAACTTTTCGTGTTGTCCTTGAAGTCCCCGGCCNATACCACACATTTCTGCCAAGACTCACCTCCTTACCATGGAAGTTTGTATTTCAGTGTTGATCCAGATGAAGGCTATGTCTGGCAAATCATACCCATGTTGTGGGGATATTTAGGGTGCATCTCAGAAAAATTTTCCACTGACACACATTTTTAACAGCTGAAACCCGTTTCATAGATCTACAGTCTTTCTTCTGGACATGCTGAATGCCATTGTAATCACATAAATTCCCCACTAGATTGCACCACTCTTTCAGCACTTGTGGTCTACTAGATGATAATTTAACTCATAAGAGTTTCAGATATCCTACTTTATTAATGTCTCATAAAATTTGGTCAAGACACAAATACCTGTATCAGCCTATCTAGGTCTTCTTTAGTAAATTGTAGAGTCATCGAATAGTTTGGGTTAGAAGGGGCCTTAAAGATCATCTAGTTTCAACCTCTCTGTCTAGTGGACACCTTCCACTAGACCACATTGCTCAAAGCCCCATTCAACCTGGCCTTCAACTCTTCCAGGGATGCGGCATCCACAACTACTCCGGGCAACCTGTCACAGTGTCTCAACATGTTCATGGTAAAGAACTTCTTTCTGACATCTAATCCAAATCTACCCTCTTTTATTTAAAAAAAACACTCCACAACCAAAGCATTACCCTTTGTCCTATCATTACATGTTGTAAAAAATCCCTCTCCAGCTTTCTTGTAGGCCACTTTAGGCACTGGATAGCTGCTACAAGCTGTCCCTGGAGCCTCCAGGCTGAACAACGCCAACTCGCTAAGCCTGTCTTCACAGAAGAGGTGCTCCAGACCTCTGATTATTTTTATGCCCTTCCGATCATTTTTATGGCCCTCCTCTGGACTCACTCCAACAGGTCCATGTCCACCTTGTACTGGGGATCCCGGAGCTGAACGCAGTACTCCAGGCATGGTCTCACAAGCGCAGAGCAGATGGGCAGAATCACCTCCCTCAACCTGCTGGTCATGCTCCTTTTTATGCGGCCCATGATGCAGTTGGCCTTCTCGGCACATTGTCAGCTCATGCTGAGCTTTTCATCCACCAACACCCCCAGGTCTTTCTCCTCAGGACTGCTTTCAATCCGTCTCTGCCCAGACTGTATTTGTTCTTGGGATTGCCAAAACCCACATGCAGGACCTTGTACTTGGCCTTGTTGAACTTCATGAGGTTCACACAGACCCACCTCTTAAGCCTATTAAGCTCACCCTGGATGCCATCCCTTTCCTCCAGCGTGTTGACTGCGCCACGCAGCATGGTGTCGGCAAACTTGCTGAGGGTGCACTTGATCCCAACATCCATGTCACCAATAAAGATGTTAAACAGCACCAGTCCCAGTACTGACACCTGAGGAATGCCACTCTTCACTGGTCTCCACTTGGACATCGAGCCTTTGATTGCAACGCTTTGAGTGTGGACATACAGCCAGTTCCTTATCCAATGAGCAATCCATTGGTCAAATCCTTGCCCCTTGATTTTAGAGACAAGGATGTCATGCGGTACAGTGTTAAATGCTTTGCTTAAGTCCATGTAGATGGTGTCAGTTGCTCTTCCCTTATCCACCAACACTGTAACTCTGTCGTAGAAGGCCACCATTATCTGTCAGGCATGATTTGCCCTTAGTGAAGCCCTCTTGGCTGTCTCCGATCACCTTATTTTCCATGTGCCTTAGTACACTTTCCAGGAGGAGTGGCTCCATGACCTTGCTGAGCACAAGGATGAGACTGATTGGCCCATAGTTACCTTCATCTTCCGTTTTCTTTTTTCTTTCATTTAAAAATGGGGGTTATGTTTCCCCTTTTCCGGTCAGTGGGAATTTGACCAGAATGTCACAGCTTCTCAAATATGATGGATAGTGGATCAGCAACTTGATCTGCCACCTCCCTTGGGACTCACAGGTGGATTTCATCAGGTCCCACAGACTTGTGCATCTTCAGGTTCCTCAGATGGTCTCAAACCTGGTCTCCTACAGTAGGAGAATCTTCATTCTCCCAGTCCCTGCCTTTGCCTCCTGTGACTTGGATGGTGTGGCTAGAGCCCTTAATGGTGAAGACTGAGGCAAAAAAGTCATTGAGTACCTCAGCCTCCTCCATATCGCAGATATCTAGGTCTCCTGTTTCCTTCCAGAGAGGGCCTACATTTTCCCTAGTCTTCCTTCTATCACTGACATACCTATCGAAACTTTTCGTGTTGTCCTTGAAGTCCCCGGCCAGATTTAACTCTATCTGGTCTTTAGCTTGCCTAACCTGATCCCTGGCTGCTCAGACAATTTCTCTGTATTCCTCCCAGGCTAGCTGTCCTTGAGCTTCACTTTCCCCACAAGCCCTTCCTTGTTGGTGAGAACAAGGTCCAGTATGGCACCTCTCCTCACTGGCTCCTCTGTCACTTGGAGAAGGAAGCCATTATCAACACATTCCAGGAACCGCCTGGATTGCTTATGTCCTGCTGTGTCGTCCTTCCAACAGGTCTAATGTTGGTTAAATTTCCCCAGAAGGACCAGGACCTGTGAGTGTGAGGCTGATCCTGTCTGTCTATAGAGAGGTTTTTCTAAGTCTTTTCCTACAAAAACTTCACAGACAAAGCTAAATAATTCTAAACTCAAGCTTTTATACTCAGAGAAATTAATTACAAAAAACCAAAATATGGAGTATTTAACATTCTTCATGGTGAAAACTCCAAGCTGTGAGGGCAGGCTGAGCAGCAACAAAAAAGGTTCACAAACAACCTTCCCTTCACCCACATGCCATTGCACCCAGGCACTTTCTACACTATGACACACTCCTCATTCCCACCCGATCCTCTGGAAATTGTTTTCTGCTTTCACCCATCCCTGGAGGCCAGAATGGCTGCACCTGCTCCTTGCTGCTGTATCTTCCTCCATCCATAGTTTCTTAATTCTAGGAAGTGACTTTCTATGTTTCTCTCTCTTTGCCCTCTACAGCCTTCTCTTTCTCCCATTAACATGGTTTGTTTCCCCCAAAGCAACAAGCAGTCTCCCTTCCTTGCCCTCCCTCCCCAATAATCTACCCATCCTCCTCCTCTTATGGAAACAGCACGAACCAAGAGCTAAACAAAACAAGAATACAGTATGTCATAGTGGTCTTCTTCCATGCCTTCATAGGATCTAAGCGTATTTATTGTTCAAATTATATTTTATGAGATGACTGTATCGAAACCATTTTTTTTTTCTGGTTTAGAAATCAGGGATATCATGCTCAGGGTTGCAAATTTATCCATCTTGCAATGTGATTTAAAACTAGCAAGTTGACTCCTGTTTCTTTAGCAATTGGTGCAATTCATTTCTCAGTTTTCTAGTACGCACTTTTCACTTTTGCTCCTTAACTTAGAAGCACTAAGGAAAGCAGAGTGGCAAGGAGAAAGCTCTCAACCAGTTTCCAAAATCATCCTTGGAACTGACACAAGAAGTTACCCTGGAGAAATAGTTGTACCAATCTGCTTTCACTCCTGCCCCAGCACTTCCACTGCTTCTGACAAATGAATACTAATGTCTGAGCTTTTTTTAATGGCTATTTCAAAAGCTGGGGCTTTGCGTCATTGCATCTGCTGCTTTCGTATTGTGATGTCTCTTCCTCTTTCTACTCTACCTAGCAGGCCTTTTGATGAGGTCTCTAAGAGTTTTAGTAGGAATATCTCAGTGGCAGGAGATGGCAAACCCTCAGCAGCTGAAAGCACTCTTGAAGCTACCTGCTACGGAGAGATGTTTGCCTCCTTTCAGTGTACATTTAGCTGTTTAACCGCAGCCACACAGAAGGAGAGTTTGCAGATCTACTGGAAATGCTGTGCTCCCCAGAGAAGCTGGGTTAAGGCTTTGTCGCAGTAAACAAAGGAGTCTTTGCCAGAGGGTGACAAATGTGACAAGTATTCTGCTTTTAGAAGAACAAAGGGACGGTTTTACTGAGAAGCATAATGACATCATGAGACAATGGGAAATATGTATATCTAAGTACATTTTGGTAAAAATTACAAATTCTTTCTCTCTGTCTAACATCTTACAAGGTAACTAAAGCTCAGCAGTTAAAACTCTGATTTTTTTTTTTACAGAGAGACCAGTAACACCACCAAAACCGCCTTTCTTTCCCCAACCAGAATTTTATCTTCAAACCTCTCTGTAAACAAGATTTCTTTCAAACATGAATGAATTTCTTATACCACTAAACCACATCACAATGACTTTCAGATTAAATTTTATTAGATTATGGGATATAAAAGTCCAAAATGCATTTCACTTAATTTTCAAGGAACAAAGTTCATTTTGTACTTTCCAATACATTGGGACAATTTGGTCATTAATTTATTTAGAGTAGAAAGCTAGCATGAGAAATCAAACTTTACACACACTTAAAATAAAATTCTTTTTTTGAGTTATGTCTTCTCCAACACCCAATAACCACTAAAAAAGAAAAAGAAAGGAGACTGGGTTCCCTGCTGCCCTGTTTTTATCTTTCTTATTTTCAGTACCTTGAAGAACTGAAATTCTTTGCTACTGAATATTTTAAGATGCATATTTATTCCAACAGTGCCATAAAGTATAAATCAATACAGGGTCAGGCTTAATTCAGCACTTTTGTTAAGATCAAAGGAGTATTGCTGATACTTTATTTTTAATGTTTGCATTGAAATATATCTTTAACTTAGGTTCAACTGCATGAACAGCAGTCTTAACTGAATTTTCAAGCCCTTTGGTTATGAATTGAACTTCTGAATGCTAAATTAACCATTACTAGAAGTACGCTATAAATATGTCTATAAAAACCAAACACTGTTCTTGATTAATAGATTAAACTGAGGCTAAATTGACTTTTTTCTTAATTTGTTTTCTTCATATTAATCTTATTAAAAATACCTCTGAATTTAATTAACATTTAACACAGAAATTGTGTTTGGTAATTGACTTAATTTTTTTACTAATTGGTTACATATTAAATACTCATTTTCCAGGAACACTGTTCATTACCAAAGAATAATAATTCTAGTGAAGAAAATATTCGTCTCTTGTCAGGGAATTTTTTCTTTTTAAGTTAAAAGGGAAACATTTTTGTTGAATAACCTCTAAGTTAAAATTACTATGACCCATCTGTTTGGTTGTCTTACTTCTTATATGTAACTACCAGTACACTATACTTCACTAAAGAGCATTGGAGAAGCTAATAGCAGAATTCTGTTCTTAGGAAAGTAATTTTGTCTTTGTTTAAACAACAATAATTACCAGTCATATATGTCTGTGTGGTTAATTGCTTAATAACAGTCTTTATTTGTATAAATTAAAACATTGCCTTTCTTGTTAAATAAGCTGTGGCTTATAGTCAACACCTATAGAGACTTTTTTTTAATCATGTTGTTATATTAAGAATTATTTACAGAAATTTGATTTCATTAGGACATCTTTGTGAATAAGCATCTTGTGGAAGAATACTTACAAATAAACATGTGAATGAAAAAAACCCCACAACAAAAGGTGTTAGGGACACTGAAAATCAGTTGCTGTACAATGTGTTATTTTCCACAACACAACACAAAATAGAGCATTTTTTCTTCTCCACTGATGAAAGCAGGGCAAATTTCTTTTCTGGGTTTAATGTCCAGAATCCCAGTCCTGCAAAGTCCATACCGCCCATGCTACATATAACATAAAGATGCTGGCCTCTCAAAAGAGTGAAAAGCATGGATAAACCCGTGCAGAACAAGGCATGGCATAAAGCTCTACACATTGAACAGAAATAGCAAGGCCATTTTACATACTTTCCTTTACTTTAAAGAACATAATACAAATGATTACAAATGTGTAGGAATAGATGTCATGTACCTTAAATACCAGAGATCTAAGGATGATCATTATGCTGATAATATACAAGCTGTTTATGCACTACCTTCTGTGGCTTTTTTCCTAGGAAAAGAGGTTACTGAAAGATCACGGTAGTGCATTTAGCCTGTCCTGGTTACGATGCTTTGAACTTCTGTGCATGATCAAATTCTGACTGTCCCATGCCACCTTTATCCCTCTGTTTATTCCTGTATGCCTGCCTTATAACTGAGAGTCTAGCACTGTAGAAGTGATCACCGAAGTCCTCCTTGAACTAAAAGATCTCAGCACGTGTGGGTCCGTTAGATATGAGTGAAAATTACTACAGGTAATTTAGTGATTCAGCTAAGGTTAAAAAAAAAAAATACCTAGGAATGATTTCTGTGTATGTGTACAGATAGATAAACATTAATATATAAAAGTTACAAAAAACTTACTTATTGACCTCCCCAAGCTAAAATGTGTTAGGCCTTCCACACATCACCCCACCCCCATTTTTTTAACATGAACTTTTGAATTTTGTTTTTCTTCTTCAGAAAGGAATTGCATATCTCAGACAATCAAAGGAAGTCTTAGATATATTTCAGAAATCCTAAGAAATCACTTTCACAGGAATCACTGAGGTTATGCACGATATACTGCAGACTGAGTCAAGCTCATGTTCCAGTGTGGTCATCCTGATTTATTAGCACACTGATTTATTTGAGTGATTTTAATGATCACACCTAGACTGTTGCTGAATTTTGACACCGTCTTGAAAACTATGTTTCTGACTGGCCATATCGCCTTGGTGTGGAGCATACTTGGGAATGTCATTTGAGAGCTACATCTGGGATGCTGGCAGAAACCCTCAGCCCAGCTGGTCTTCACAGTATCCTACTGTTAGAAGCATCTTGAAACTTGCGCAATAAACTTTGCAAAGCAATCTGGTTTGCAGCAAGCCACCCCGTCGACATTTTGCCTCCTATCCTCTTGGTCTTACACTCCCTGGTTTGATATATGGCTCCTCAGCACAAAATCAGAGCACAGGAAGGGCATAAGCATCAGCACTATTTAACTGCATTCATGTCCCAGCCCCAAGATGCTGTTAGGTGAAAGAATGGTTCATTTATGCCTAAAAAGCACCAGGGTCTGGACAAGAACCACTTTTATAATGGTATAGCTACAGCACTGAAAGGACACCTAGCAATACAAAAAAAACAGAGCTATAAAATCTGCACTTCTGCACACACCTTTAGCAATATTTTCTCCTTGAAGAAACCAACCATACTAAATCTTCTTGCCAACCACCCACACCAAGCATTAGGGGAATACAAGGAGATGACAGTGGACCCAGAGAGTTCAAGCTATACTCATCTATGTGCCAGAAGAAGCCATTTTTTGTCTTGGAAACTACTACTTAGAAGCACTTCTCTTGACTATTTAGCACACCTTAGTGTTTTTTTTCTTTTTTTTGCTTTCTCACTATGCACACGACAGCTGAACCCTTTTTTTAACAAGCACAGACACAAAAGGATTGTGGATTGTTATACATAACAGATATTTTCTGTTAAATTTGAATTTGCACTGCATCTTGCTGGCTGAGTAGTTTTATTTGCGTCTGAACTGTCTTTTTGTATCTTCAAACATAGATTTTCTGACCATAAACTTGTTTTTGCTTGGGGATGTACTTCAAAGTCTACTGTCCCTCATTGTCCTAGCTACTTATCTTTTGTCCTTTCCTTTGGTGCTTAGCTGAAGAGCACTCTGTAAATGGAAAATACTGTGTGACTCATGCAAACCTCATACACAGGCCTAATCTGGCTCATCACTACCCTCCCCCTTCCAGTTCATTGGGAAGAATAGTTCTCAAATTGCACATCAGTGGGTGCACACAATTTGTTCTGCAGTTACTGTTTTAAGATCCATCTAAACAGATGCAAAATTTGTCTTCGCTTCTCTTTCATTTGCCAACCCTAAACATAGCTTTTTTGCATAAATCATCACTTCATACATATTATGGCAATGTGTCATTATAAAATATTTCATACCTCATGACCTTTGAGTGTTCCTTATTGAAAGATTCATGAAAGCTTAGCGTGAGGAGTGTCTGTATAAATGCTCTGCAAGCTCTCTCCTATGAAGTCTCAGGCAGGTATAAGAGTGATTTTTAAAACTCACCCTTCAAAGGTCCTTTGGCAGTGCTTGACAGTTCTCATTTGCTAAATAACGTACAATGTGCCAATCTGAAATAAACTTAAATTATCACCTTTCTTCCATGTTTGTTAAGGTCTGATTAATGCATTCCAGCAGTTGCTGGTACAGTAGGAGAATGCCTTTTGTTGCGAAAACAAAACTCTTATGTAAATCATGGTTCTACTTCATCTGTTGAACTTTGGGTTAAACAGTAATGATTGCCTGGGCTGAAAATATTGTCAACCTGGACCCTTGAACAAAAGAAGCTTGAAGAGTGCACGCTGGATTTGCAGTTGTCCACCCCATATAAATTCTGCTGTTGTAAGGAAAACAAACTTGTAAAATTAAAACTGATTCTAATCTCCTTTCCCTGAAGATGCTCAAGGAAAAGCCAGACAAGTTCTATGGAGCCCTTACCTGTCACATGTGCTGATTACCATTCATAGAAATTCTCAGTTTGTGCTGAAAACTAAAGGCTGAAAGTTAAGACCAACTGTATAATTATGAAAGATTTTTAATATACGGGCAAGGTGAAATGTGTCTTTTTAATTTGTATCATAAAATAACTATTTTCAGTTATTTTTTTAATACTTATTTTTGTAGAGCTCTACTCATGAAATCTTCCTATATAAATTAAAAACATCAAAAGTTTGTGACCACTGCAGCAGAGAGTCAATGCTCAGGAGTGGAAGTCAAGTGCTATAAATGAACAGGACTGAGACCGACGCACAAGAAAGACAACATGTTCATCCTATAAAGTGACTAAACCTTGAAAGGCAAATGAGATGTGAGTAGCCAGAAAGGCAGCCTGGTTAGAAGGGAAAAATGACTGAATAAAAAATTTAAAAAAAAAAAGCCTGGAAATCCGTCCTGGGAAACAGAAACATCCTTGGAAAGTGCAGTTGGCCACTTTGATTTTCAGCTAGGATACCTAGAAACCGGAGACATCCTGAGATATGACTGATAAGTGTAAAAACCCCAAAATGATAACAGCAACGGTTGGATGTGGAAACAGTCTGGGAAACTAAAATTGGTCTGAAAGAACAGAAATCATCACCTATTGTCTGTTACCAATGAAAACAGAGATTAACAGCATCTGTTGGTTGCACAATGTGGTGGTGTCCTACACCCTCTTACGTCTCCAGAATATTAAAAGGACTTGGTTTTTATCCCAAATGGAGCCTCTCTGAGTGAGAACTTCCATGCTGCACATTCTTTTCCTTTCCTACGCAGGCTAAAACCCACACAAGCTTTCTACAGTATCTTGGGCTCTCTCCAGGGATTCCTGGCTGACTCCAGGCTCTGACATGGATCATGTCTGAAGTGAGACACCGTCTTTTATCATATTGGTCCCACTTTTGAGGTTGGTTTGTCCTTCCCTCTTTTGGGGATGTTTGGATCCTCCTCTGGGACTGATTTGTTTTCCCCTCTGGGGTGGTTTAGCTCATTCTGAAATCTGTCTAATTCGCTTCATCCTAAAACTATTTAACTATATAATTAGTCCATGATAAGTATACTTGCTCCTATACTGTTGGCAAGTTTCCTTCACTAATGATAAATTTCTGATAACCTGCAATAGTATATACCCACTTGGTTGTTTTTGTTGTTAGTTGTTGCTATAATATTGATTTTTGCCATATGATTCATTGCTGCTATTATTGGTTACTGATTGTAATTTCTAATAACTTGTTATGTACATATTTATATTTACATTGTCAGTCATAGGTATACTTGTTAGTGGTGATTTTGTGGTAGTACACCTCCTTATGAAGATTTTTTTGCTATTTGTGGTGAACTGTAATAAAGTAGAAAAATTTAGAGGACAAAAGTTTCTGTGTTCTTGTGTACTGTGGTATCCTACAAACCCACCGTCATGCTCTCTAGACATCCATGGGCTGTGTAACATTTTAGGTAATGATAAAATGGTGGAAGAAACTCCCAGATGAGTGGGAACCCCATGACCTGAGTAAGGGCTAGGTCAGCTACTGTCAGCTCACTCAGAGTCCTCTTGTTTTGAGCTATCCTTCACATTTGGACTTTCATGTTTAAAGAAAAAATGCACATTTGTGCAAAGAGAGCATGAATGGTATCTACTATCAGTTAATGATACTAAATTAATCTCTGTTCTGACCCAAAATGTAATTCAGCTGTCTGAAAAGGGAGAAGAAAAAAATCACTCATGCAGTATCTACTCTTCCGAAAGTGTTATCAAAATAGATTAATATCAACATAAATAGAAATATATTTTTTTCTATTTGTAATTTTTGGTGGACAGGATACTACAGAACACTGCATGGAAAGAGGTTCCTAATAATTTTTTCTGTTGCTCATTAGTTCTTTTTAGAAAAAGCTTTAAATCATCTTTGATATGCAAAATTAAACTCAGCTGCTATTTGGACATAGTGATAAACTCACCTGGTTTATTTCAGCCCTTTTTTCTTGAATGCTGTTGTTGGAGCATGCCCAATAGTACAACATGGTCCTTTGAGAATGTGTCCATTTGGACCTACAGTCTCAAGGTTCAAGGAAATTCTTCTCTTATGACTGAAAAATGTGCATGATTTATTATCATACCTTTTTGTGATTATGTCAATTATTAATCATAGAATCATAGCTATAACTTAACTCTTTTTTCACTTTCCTCGGAAATACGATAACACTTTTAATATTAATGAGATTCAGTGTTAGAGCTAAGTTTTTCATTTTATCCCAAAATACTAACTTTGTTGGGTTTTGTTTGCTTGTTTTGGAATATATTCACACCACTATGTTTACACCAAGATAAATTTATGAATAATTATTTTGTTTATTATTCATCTGTCTTCTTTCTTTTGGTGATACAGAATATTGATGGAAGTTAGTTACACTGCATGTTATTTTTGGTCTCCTTTGAACATGATGTAACAAAAGTAAAACAATAGATAAGTTGCCTGGGTCATGGAAAATTGTATTAATCACCTACTGTTGTGAGAATCTTCTCAACAAACAAATAAAGAAATAATGCATTTGTTTGGGGATAGTTTTCACGTTTGGTCTCAGCCAAAAATAGACCAAAAGACTACTTAAAGCAAAACACTACAGCATAATTGGAACATTATTGTGCTTTTAATCCCCTCTTCCGGACCATGGCAAAGATATTAATTAATGGAGTTTTAAATAAGTCCTGACCTTATACTCCACTGACCCTTGAATTGTCAGATTCGTATAAATTCCTATAAATTTTTCTCCTTGTTTCTTTATTTTCTATTTGGTACTAATTTTCACCTTAATTTACATGCAAACCAACTTGTATTAATATTTTGAAAAAAGATTTAACGTGTCACACAATATCAAATAACTTACTGAAAAGTGGAAGTGTATAACTGTCCCTTTCCTTCTACCTAACAACAAACCTAAAAAGCGATTGTGTTTGACATGCAATACTTCTGTTTTGTAACGTCATGGTCGTACATGCAAGAGAGTACTGCTCTGAATGTATCCACAGTAGCAAACTAAAAAGCATGCTAGCTTTTTGTGAAACTGAACACACCAAAAGAAAATGAAAGGTTTGAAAAGGCTGTATAATACAGATATAAAATTTGTATACAGCATATTATATCACTGCATGCCAGAATATTTTATAGAAGGGTCGGTATCATTATGGGGGTCCTGGTGGACAGTGGGCTGAACATGAGCCAGCGTGTGCCCAGGTGGCCAAGAAGGCCAATGGCATCTTGTCCTGTACCAAGAACAGTGTGACCAGCAGGAGCAGGGCAGTGATGGTGGCCCTGTGCTCAGCACTGGTGAGGCCGCAGCTCAAGTGCTGTGTTCAGTTTTGGGCACCGCAGTATGGGAGAGACATTGGGGTGCTGGAGCGTGTCCAGAGAAGGGAAATGAAGCTGGTGAGGGGTCTAGAGGACAAGTCTTGAGGAGCAGCTGAGGGAAGTGAAGTTGTTTAGTCTGGAGAAAAGGAGGCTGAGGGGAGACCTTATCGCTCTCTGCAACGACCTGAATTGAGGTTGTAGCGAGGTGGGGGTCAGTCTCTTCTCCCAGGTGACAAGTGATAGGGCAAGAGGAAACAGCCTCAAGTTATGCCAGGGGAGGTTTAGATTGGATATTAGAAAAAACTTATTCACAGAAAGGGCTGTCAATCATTGGAACAGGCTGCCCAGGGAAATTGTTGAATCGCCATCCCTACAGGTATTTAAAAGACAGGTAGATGTGGCGCTGAGGGACATGGTCTAGTGGTGGTTTTGGAAACATTAGGTTGATGGTTGGACTCGATAATCTTAAAGGTCTCTTCCAGCCTAAGTGATCCTGTGATTCTGTGATTAATGAAAAGTATTTCCTTAAAATAGTCTGTCACACTAGTAACCAAACCAGAAGTAGAATCAAGGTTACTCAGTCAAATGCTCCCCATACTATTCCACATTCTCAGAAATAAAGTTAGGAAACCATTCATTTTCTAAACTCCTGAAAATTTCTCAGCAATATCCTGCTTCTGACTATATTGAAAAAAAATTGATGTAGTAAAACTTAGATTTACTGCAATTAGCTATTAAGTAGCAAGTGTTCCTAACTTTATGAAAAAAAATGCGTATATATATATATGAGATATAGGTAAAAAAGCTTCTTTGAGCAGACACTGACTTAACAGGTAAATATCAGTGCAGTTTTAAGGTTAAAAACCCTTTCATATTTAATGGCTGCTTATCAACACACACTGAGCACAGAAAAGATTTTCTTCATATTTTGCTTTTGGTTTTGTTTCTTTGTCTGAATATGATACAAGATATGTGATAATTGCCCCATGATTCACTGAACTTTGACTTAGCAGTGACATTGAAAGATCTAAACAGAGAAATCTGCTTGCTTCAAATCAAGTCATCAATGATGATTACAACAAATCCTCAGGTACTGTACTTTTGACTTTCTATCAACAATTAAGTTATGCTATGAAAGAGCTGCAAGTCCTTAAGGTATAAGCCAGACTCTTAACAATAGTTTAAGTGAAATTTTTCCTAGTTATAAAAGAAACATGAAAAGCGGTGAAATGGAAGTAAGAATTTGTTGTTGAAAGCTTTGGATTGTAGAAAAGTATTCCTTAGCCTTTCATATCCCCCCAAAATTTTCTCCCACTGAAACGTTATTCCTTTAGAAAAAACTGGATTCCAGTTATTGATTTGCGAACTGACATTCTATCATGAATTAAGACACTGATGGTTCCTTTCTAAGTAAATAAGTGCACCAACAGACTACTTGGAGAAAAAATAATAATAAATAAAGCATTTCCATAATGGAAACTGATTATTTTTCTGCATTAAAGAGCTTCATATAAAAAACCTAAAATCTGCTAAATGGAAGCATTTTTCTCCCATCAGAAAAAATAATTGTCCCATCAGAAAAAATAATTACAATAATGACACCAGCTTTCGGGATTTATAAGAGTTATTTCAGCTCATTGAGTCCCCAAGAATTACAAATTAAAAGAACTGCACCCATGCCATCTTCCTGTCAGTCTTGGGAATAGATCAACATCCTTCATCCTCCATTCTGATCGTGCAGGTTATCTACTCTGGGCAGAAACACCTGTGAAGGCAAGGAGACAATTCTTCCTCTTACATCATGAGCCCAGAGAACAGTCTGGCCTCTGTCCTTGAAGAGGAGCTTTGAATTTTTTAATGTTTTTATTACAGCAAAATGTTTTGTTCTTTCTAATGTTTTGTCTTTACTATATTTACATCACTGAAATAAAGTTGAAAAGGACCCACTGTAGAAAATATATTAAAGAAGGCAAACCCCAATATACTTTACTGAGATATTTACTTTATTTTCCCAGTATTTTGTATAATATTAATTCATTGTAATAATTAAGGTTTGTGAGCTTTATCAAATAAGCATTCTGATCAATTAACACTTTGGAGACTTTGCTGATTAACATCCACTTCCACAGCATGAAAATGAATTCATTGCCTCTTTGGCTACCTTTGCTACACTCTATAGATTTTGCTTGTTCAGCCTCCTTTTAATATATATCCCTGTTTTCCAAAACCCATTACCCTGTACCAAAACATAAACAAAGAATTTACAATTAATTGAATAGACATCTGTATTGCTTATGGCTTTGGTAAGAATATTACTCAAAGAAAAAGAGACACAAAAGTTTTCATAGCTCACAAAGGTTGTATTTTATTTCTAATTTTTTTCATATTAATATAAAAATAGTGCAAGAAGTTTTTTAAAACTTTTTAATGCTGATTTTTTTACTCAATTGAAATCACTCAGATTAGTTATCTAAAACATGTCTGAACTGTAAAAAGACTGTAATGACTAAATTGATTTAGTAAGAATTAAAAATTATATCACTTTTCTTTGTATTTTATATTTGGTTTTCAGAAACAAAGTGACAATCTTTTGGAGAACTGCTTACATATACATATAGTAGATGACTTATGTAAATTATAAATAGAAATATACATGACAGAAACCTGACTGAATGACTTCCACTTGCTCTATCAGGGAACATAAGCATTGCACACAAGGAAAATGCAATTAACTCTGTCTAGCACAAATCCAAATGTAAACACTGATTGTCACATTGAAACTCACCAGATAAGACCCAAATCAGTCCCATCTCTTCCAAGAAAATACAGACTTATACCATCACAGCTATTTAATACAGGTTTGAAGTGACAAGCTTCTGGAAACAAAAGCACTGAAAGTTCATGGCAAGAGCTAATAGCTTTAAACAAATCATATTCACACTATCACCATCCTAAAATCTCAGGAGTTGAAAGTCATCTTCATATAGTTCCAGTGGCACATAGTGCAATTCTGAATAAATACACCCTTTGTCTTTTTTTCCTGAGCTGTCAGCATTGTTATTGATGCTGTTTTATCAATTTTAAATGGGTTTTTGTCATTGTATTTGCTGAAATCTGCCTCATCTAATTTACTAATAAACTGCTTGAGGTACCCCTTGTGAAGAACGTCCATTGATCTCACAGTCTGTGGAAGTCTTTAGCCAGCCTATGGCAAACCAGGCCCAGAGGTTTAAAATCTAAGGCTCTGCGTTAAAGGAAGAGTTGGCATCTATCGAGCACAAGTATCTGGTAAGGTCAACAGTAGTATTACCAATATGTCTAATATGAACTGGATTAAGATGTTCTCATGCAAGCCTGTGGGCAAATCTTGCTACATTACCATAGTTAACCCGTGTTTGGTTTTTTCCTCTGGACAGGGCAAGCAGTCACTATCGCACACTTCTTATGACCTTTGAGGGGAAAAAAACCAAAAAGTATGAAAATGGCATAATTAGCACTGACTCCACTGATCTCTGAATCAAGAGAGACTGAAACTGTGGCTTTTTAGTGTTTTGCAGGCTCCAGATGGGAGGATGTTAATGGAATCTTTTCTAGTGATATTTTTACTGGTGTGCTCCCCGCTATGCTCCAGCAGGACTGGTATGGTCCTTCTCCCATTGCCTTCCTTCTCACAGTTTAAAAAAACCCAACTTCTTCTTTTCATTCTTGACATTTTATTAATTAATTTCACATTGTTATCACTTCTTCCTTCATATATGTTTTTTCATTGCAGTTCTTTTTGAAAGTACTCTGTTCCACGTATGGCTATTCATACAGCTACTACTGGTAGGTTGGAAGAGAAATGCCTTCTTGAGAAACTGGATATGTAACTTTTTTCTAGGTAGAAAGTTGGCAAACTCAAAGACATTGTTTTGAATCCATTTCCGTAAAAGGCCAGTTAAAACTGGGCAACACTACTGGTACCCCTAAACTACTCATCTCAAAATGTGAGTACTTGAGGTCTGAGTATGCTCTACATAAGGGCACAGTACTTTGTATATCAGTATTTTCCATTTTGTATAATGATAAAATAAATAGAAAGGTGAAATTCTCTTTAGTGTGATTATTTGGAGAATGTTATGAGGTGAATAAATCTAATTCAATTGGAGTCTTGATTTTTACATCTTCATAACTTGAGAGAATGGCAAGATTTATGAAGACCTGGAAGAAATCTTGGTGGTTTTGAACCTCCCCAAATTCCTCAGCTTTCATAGGATGTTATTTTAAAAATACCCAAATATTTGAACAAAACATATACATATGTTGTCCAGAAATAGATCAAAATAAAAGGTTTAATCCACTACAGAAATCAAAGGAATTCTGTCATTCTGTAATTCTGTCATCGTTTAACTCCAGCTGGCAGCTTAGGACCACGCAGCCAGTCATGCAATTCTCCCCCTTCCTCCTTCTTCCCCCAGCTTTCTATACTGAGCATGATGTCATATGGTATATGATATTCCTTTGGCCAGTTGGGGTCTCCTCCCAGCTTCTTGTCCACCCCCAGCCTACTCATTCGTGGGGCGGTGTGAGGAGCAGAAAAGGCCTTGACTGCCTAGCAACAACCAAATCTATTGGTGTGCTATCAATACTGCTTTCATCCCAAATCCCAACTGGAACCATGACAAATTCTTATCAGCTTTCAAGATGGATTGTCTAAAAGGGCTTTACAAAAAATTTAGTGTTACCGAAGAGATGACATTTACAGACATCTGCGTACATTTTCCCACTGTTTTTCAAACCAAACTTAGTTTTGATAAATTATGCGATAGCTTAAACTTAACCTTTGAAGTCACAGGCGGTGTATTGAACATTTTAGATAAAAGTTTAGCAGCTGGATGTTTTAAACAATTTGAATTTTCTATATATCTGGTCACTAAAATAGAGGAAAAAATCGTCTTCACGCAAAGCAATATAAGTAGTAAATACACTAAATCATCACTCTCAAATGAAGAATTGCTCATCTAGCCAGAAACGTATATTATTACCAGTTACTGTGACAGTGGGGTACTTAACAACAAAGAATTCCTTAGGACAGTTTCCTCTTTTCTGATACATACATTGAAGGGAAAACTATGTCCCTCTAGATACTATTCCAAATTTACTGTTGTGAATTATGATGCTATTTATTTATGAAATTAATCTGCTTTATTCATTATGTTATTGGTGTTAGTGATAATTATGCACTCAGAAAGCTATTTCCTGTAACCACAACTCAGCCCAAACCTCCAGTGTTGTCAGTGCAAATTTTCCATGTCTGAAAGACAATGTATGATCTGAACAGAATCTATCTACCAGTGTGCTAGTGTGATTCACCCATTGAAATACTGACCCATGAATTTTAGAATTATTTTCCATTACATTTTTGTCAGTTACTGTACAGAACAAAGCTTCATAGAATAAGTTGTTGAAATCCTTCTCAGAGTTTCCAATGGGAAGACAAAGGTCACATTTGTCTTCTTGCTACAGATCATATGCTATATATTAAAAATACCCAGTCATCTGTCAGAACTGTGGTGACCTATGTCTTTATGGAATATGCTGAGATAATAACACATTGCAATAATGTGTTTTCCTCCATGGAAAAGCTATGCTGCTGTTCCTGGTAAGAAATAATTAGTACATAACATGTAAAGTCAACGTCTGAACTTAATGGAGTGTAAAGAAGATGGTATTTCTCATAAGGTATATTACCCATTTAAACAACTTTCATTCTTGCACGCAGACTAGGACTTAGACAAGCCTTAGAAGGGCGAAACGAGATGGCAGTGGATTAAGTTCCCTGCATAATTGCAATAACAGAACACATTAAGTTTTTAAATGAGAGTGGAAGGAAGAATAACACCCTTTAATCACTTCTTTTAAAACTACAAGGCCAAGTGGAGCAAGTAACTATTTTTTGTTATTGCTATGTCCTGCCATTTGTAGATATTCACTGTGTTTATTTATTACATGGCTTATATAGCTCAATTGTTTTACAGAGTAGCTAACATTAAATAATGAACTTCCTGTCTTAAAAATAAGGTAGTGTGAATCCCATTTATTGCATTAATTTATCAACCTTTTAGTTCTGTTTTGTATTAGCATATGTATAACAACACGCAGATTGTAAATAATGGAAATTTTTGTGCATAAAGTGACTCTTAAAAGAACTCAAATGTTTTAGTAAATGCTTGAGGCTGACTTCCAATGTTAAAGGCAAATAAGACTCAAAATTTACTAGAAGAGCATTGTCTATTTTCACCTCTTAATATTTCATTCCTTTTTTTTTAACTTTGATGAAGCCGTGCTCGAAAGAACAGTAATAAAAATTCCTATATCAGCCTCCCTTGACCGGATAGGAAAATGGGAAGTTTGATCATAACATCATTTGTATTGCTTCATGCTGCTAGGCCAAGATGGAGCATGAATCCTCCTGGCCCAGACCTGTATAGTCAAACTAATTACTAAGTCTCATAGAGACTAAATAGTAAGTCTGAGCTCTTGGCGCTTTCTTTGCAACACACACAGGCATGGTTGTGGGAAGTACACTTATGGAGAGTAAACCTTCTCCAAGAGATATTTCCCCTGAGAATATTTAAAGAGAAAATAATGACCTCTAAAGTTTAAACTAGTTATGGCAACATCCTTGAGATGCTCATTTAAAGTTCAGTATTTTCAATAGGCCTAACTGAAACACCCAGTTTATACTGCATATAATTTTAAGATTTAGTTCAATTTAGTTCATTTCTCTAATTCAACCCTTTATAAAATAAGAATAACTAAATATTAAACCAGTTCATTTTATCTTGGTTTCACATTAATCTCTGTTATGAATTCTGTAGCCATATCTCAGGTAATGTGGTGCGACAGCTTATGTCTTTTCACTGCTTTTCACAAGTCCTCCTCCCTGTATGGGCTGTTTCTCTCATGGGGAAGTTCTGACATGAAAGAAACCAGGGATGGAAATTTGTGGAACAAGTTGGAATTTCTAGGGTCATTTATAACATATTTTACAGTAAAAATGGCTTTAATGAAGTGCACAGATTGTGTATTAATATTTGCTAATTTAGCTGTTTTGTCTAAATGTGGCAATTCTGCTGAGGTTAACAGTTTAACTGACATTCTATGTAAATGCATTTTGAATGAGCATGATTCTTACAGAACTTAATAATTTATTGGACATGTATCACTATTTTTTTGAAATTAGTAATCTAGAAATGAACATAAAGGAACAAGAAAAATAAGAATTAAATAGCAAAACCAGCCCCCTTTGAATAGTTGCTTCTTTGAGAATTTGTTTTAAGGAAAGTATATGTTCTGCAAGATAGCAGTATTTCAACACTTAAAACTTACTACAAACAAAAAGAAAATTTAACTTAATTTGAATAATAGTATTCTGAATAACATCTGAATGTGCTTTCTTAACATCAATGCTTTCCTGACTAATCAGTTGTTTATAGTTCAGGTTTGCCTTTGTTGCATGGACTTACTAATCTTTATTGGCCTGGCTATCAAGCTCTTTTTTCAAAAGAAAGCCTTGCTTAACACTCTTTCTAAAGGACTTTCAATTCCAGTTTCAAATAAGCAGTCCTTCTGACCTCAACAGAGCTTCAAAGGTGTAAACAAACAATAAAGATGTTCCTTCCATGAGGGAAAAGAGTGACTCCAGATCCTCATTTGTTATATGCGAAACCTGAATAAGACCAGAATTAAGTCAATTCCATGCAACTGTGCCCTAGATGGTGAGAATGAAGGTTAGACATGTCCAGGACTTCTGTTGAAATTATCAGCATAGGAACCTTCTGGTTCTTTCTCTGGCCCAGAGAAAGAAAACTAACAAAAATTGCATGGTTTTTTTTAGCTGCAAGACAGACACTGAGCAATTATCTCCTTGGGTTTACTCTGTGCATCCAAAAAAGAGACAAGGATTCCTGGTCATACCACTGCACACCAAAATGCTTCATGCACCTAAAGCTGAAACATCACACATAAGGCTCACAGCGAGATAACTAATTGTATTGGGTAAAAATGGACACTAATATCTATACAATAGCTTTTGAAACCTGAGAGCTTCACCTTTGTAGAACTTGTAACAAAAAAGGTGATCAGTACTTTAATTTTCTTTGAAGAAAACGAGTATTTTTAATACAATTTCAGCTATACTATTATCAAATGAAATTTGAATTTTTGGACTAAATATCAATCAGTTGAAATTGAGGCTTGCTACCTTAAAGGCTTATTTTAATAACCTTTTAAAGTATTTCTAAGGTTCTAAATTTTTCAGTTTTCCCAATTTTGACCTATGTACTAAAATGAATTTCTATTTAAAGTTATATATTTGAATTTTACATTAAAAAAAAAATCAAGGACATCAAAATTAACAATTCTGATCTATTCTATGAAATTTTTACTTGTTTTAACTGTACGAAGCTTGCCAAACATTTAAATTTATCTTTTATTTTAGGACAGGGTATTACTGCATTTCTCTTTTAAAATTCTGATTGGGCAGAAAAGTCAGCTCCCTTCTGTAAATGTGTTTGGATAGCAACAATTCAGTAAGGAAGTGCAATTAGTCAACTCAATATTCTGAATGAAAAACATTCTTATTTTCACATTCTGGCTGAGATGAAACCTGAGTTTGTGGTGGTAAGAGAGGCTTAGAACATCTACTCAAAGAGTTAGGAATGAATTATTGAAATTCTAAGTAAATGAAAACACGAAGCTGACAAGATTTTCAAAGAAATCGTTGCAATTTTCTTCCTTATTGTTGTCAATTGGACTTGCATTTCAGTTATTTCATAAAATGCTGTATTTTCTTCCTTTATTTGGTCAATTGAAATTCAGTTCCAGTTATTGTACCATAAACTGTAAAACATAATATAGCATGCATTCTCCAAGAATAATGGTTCTTAGTAAAGCTTGTTTTCACTAAAAATATATATTCAATCCTGACTGAATGCAACAGAAAGATCAACAACATTGTCTGAAAATTAATAAATGCGTCTGAAAATTAATAAATGCGAGGTCTAAGGAAATTAATTGGCAAGGTTTTTTCAGTCCAAAAGAAGACATAGTATATTAGATAGCACCAGGAGAAATTAATATGTAGCAGTATTATATGAATGTGGGTTTGTTTCCCCCAAATACTTATGTTAGTTTAACCTAGTTTAAAGTTTTTCAAAGTTCTAATCAACTAATTAAATACAGTTTAGGAGATATTATGTGTTATTTGCCAGCACAGAGGGACTTGAGAATGAGAAAGAACGCTAGAAAGTGAAAACTCATCAAGAGGTATTTTTTAATGTGACCACAATAAGCTTTTCTAGTCTGCAGCTTAGGCTGGAAATCAGACTACTGGCATTCAGAACTTTCAAGTGTCAGATGCTAACTTATATAAGTACCCATTTTCCAGCTTTAGCAAATATACCCAGCTATGGTTAAGACTTAGACAAGTAGGAAGAGAAGGAAGACTCTGATTAGTCATTTTTAGAACCACATGCATTCAAAATTTAGATATTTTTAGAAAACAGTGTCAAAAAAGAACTAGTGATTACCTCCTTCTACTATAAAATGTTATACCTCTATAAATCTCAAGAATCTGGAAACTGGGGCAACAAAGTAGTTATCTTCACTTACCCTCAGATCCTTTTCTGAAAATTCGAAAGAAAAGAAGAGTTGGTGTTTTGGGGAGTCACACCAACCTAAAGAAATGTATCTTGTGTTCTAAAACTTGCCATACTGTAAAAAGAATGAGTTTGACTGGAAAATTGAACTCATTTTTTTAAATTTTTATCAAATATTATGTTTCAAGAGAGCATACTCTCTTGTAAATATATTGTGCTATCACAACATACTATGCAGAAAACCTCAGTTATATTGAATGCATTGTAGCAAAGAGAACTTTGCAACTGTTATACCACACAGAGCATGCTGTTTTTCTTTATTCTACACATCTTGAAGGGTTTTTAAGACAAAACCTGTAAGAAATGTGTTTTGATCCAAATAAACTATAGGTTAATCTACAATGTCCTATGGTAATTCCATATTTTTCAAGCGTAAACATTTGCACTGTGCACAATGAGAATTTTATACATGTTTACATGCGTATATGCCTCTGTGTATGTGTGTGCACACTGTACCCAACAACTTCAATTTTCATTCCATGCATTTCAAAGCATTTGATAATGTTGCAATTAACTTCACAATGACAGAAAAGTAATTCCATTTTCCCCTTTACTTGTGGAGTGTTAAATTTACTGTTAAGCCTGTCTCTTGTTTATTCATGGAGAAACTGAAGAAAAACAGTTATGAATTTTGCCTAGTCGTTTACACACAGAGTAACAGAGTTCTGGCCAAGTTCACAAGAAAGCAAATTTAGAGGAAGCATAAGTCACAGTCACATGCCATATTCCAGAGGGGAAGAAAATTCTTCTCCATTAAAGAGTCCTAAATCTTACTTACTTGATTTTATTATAACCCAGGCTGAAAAATAAAAATCAGTAGTTCAGTTTTCTTTGAATATGTCCTAAGTTTAAGCAATTGCATGGTATTTGAAGTCATAGCAATGCATAAAGGAAGTAATCAAAAAGAACTACTAATATAAGCGTGCATAGAAGTGCATTGAAGTCTTATTTGAATTCATGCCTGCTCTAGTTTGTGAACACAGCCATAAAAAGATCTCTTTTGTCTTTGTTTCATTTGTTTACATTAGATAAACTAATACCATGGGAATTCCTGCTGTTGATAGGAACAATCTAGTTTAGAGATCCTGATTTATACTATCACAGTATCGTACTGAGTGCAACTAGGTTTAAAAGATTCTGAACAGAAGTCCCTAATGAACCATATTTATTCTGCAGAAATGAGGGCAGTCATCAACTCAGCTAAAGCAAAGAATAATCCATACGTACCTGACTGCAGTCATAAAATTGATGGGGGAATGCTGATTGTGCAAAGAAAAAAATTCTGTGTATGTGAAAAAGGTTTTGTTCAATGAGATTACAGATGAAAGAAAAAATCCGTATTATAGTAAACTTCTGCTTGTTATTCTTGTATAACAAAATAAAACCCCAGATCTTCAAGTTATCTTAAACTAGTCAGTATTCATGGCTAAAAGTGAATGGTACTTGCTGTCATCTGATGAGAGGACCTAACCTGCTCACTGGATTTAGGACAAACATTCGTATTATGCTTGCAGAGTCAGTGCCCTGACTTACTCTTAGAATCAGACTGATTTCAAATATTTTTCACATGTGTATAGCTATATACAGACCAGACGGGAGTGGTGTATCTTTTGAAAGATTACTGTGCCAGGCACCGCAACTGCCTTAGTTCCACACATAATGCAAATATCACTAATGCACTTTTGAAAAAGCAAAGAATATTTTAACTCTCCTTAGCTAAAAGCTTGATCTAAGCATTGCTTACACTGAACGTAGACTACATATCCATATTCATATGAGTTATTGAAGTAGGTTGCATCTTAATATTTCTGACTAAACTCTTCTAATCCAATTTAGACCATTATCCAAGCAGTTTGCACTGAATGTTTTGCAAAATCATGAGTTAAAACCTAAAGTACTAAATGACAAGAATTGCCCTAAAATGTTTATTTTTGTCCTGACTATAATGGGTTTTGTGCCTGGAGTAGCTAACAGCATCACTCCTCTTCCCTGCACTTTTTGTTTTGTATAAGTGATTAGTTAATTAATTCCTTGAGGAAAAAAGCATATATAAACAAATACATAATTTCTACTCTCAAAATTACATCATGAGTTTTGGCATAAGTATTTCAAATCTTTAAAAGAAAAAAAACCCAGCATATCAACTAATATCAACTAGAGATTTTCGTCAAGTATAGAAAATCTATTAAACATTTTTTATACTGCAAATAAGGTATTCCAATGTTTTTTCCAATGGTATTCATGACATAGCACTATATGAACCACACTTCAAATGAAACAACTACAGTAAGAATTGTTGTTTTGTCTTATAACTTTTGCAGTATCATCTTTCTGTGTGCATGTATGGGAGACTATCCCCTTTCATGATGTTTCTTCTTTTTTTTCTATATTTTGCAGCCCGCATGCAAGCTGTCTTGAACAAGAAAAGAAAAGAAAATGAAAAGAAAAATGAAGACCACAAGAGGAAACTTTTATTGTTAATGTACATGTAGCTATATTGCTTTAATACTTATAAGTCAAAATTGCATCTAATTTCTGTGCACTTTTCATCCTAATTTACTATTTCTCACAAGTAGGGTATGCTCTAGAAAACAGTACATTTGTTTTCATCTATTCCAATCTATTTCATCTGGTGAAATATATAAGTACATAAATAAATATATACCTGCAGACTCATAAAAAATGCTTTTTACAAATTTTGAATACTGTTAGAGGGATTAAAAATATTGGAAGAGAAATACAAAGAGCTACATTTCTCATGTAGATTACTGTAATGCAAACATAATGCTGCATCTCTTCTAACCGCAGATGGACCAGCTCAAAAATAGTCACGCCGAACCCCTCAGATGGTATATATCTCAGATATCAGCAGTTTGATTTCTTTAGATCTTTCAATTTGTGCTGTCAGCAAACTAGCAAGGGCAGACACAGTAGCTGTATACCAGCAGCTGAATATCCCTGATCACATTTTAACCTGAAATTATATAGCTTTCACATAATTACCTGTCAGTGAAATGTGGCATCGATTGGTCTTTTTTAAAGTATTTTTTTATCTTACATCTTCCAAGCTCTCTTTTAAAATTGAATGAGATATTGCTGTGACACCATTTTAAAGTGAAAAATGTTAGTTTCAGTACAATATTCTGTTTTATTCAAATATATGTAGGTTCTTCTTCCCATATCCTTTTTCTGTTCTTTTTGAGGGAGACAAGGGCATTGAAAAGTCTCAGACCTTAATTTCCATGATTAAAGAAAAAGATTTATCGTATGACACTGAATATGGTACAGAGTTGTTTAAAAAGTGGCTTTGTCCGGAAGCTGTTATGATGTCATCATAAGTGTAATTCTTTATCTATACAGTACTTTTCTGCATGATCAATATTTCAAGCCAACAACCATAATTTATTACTTAATGGACAGTGTGATTAATGGAATGTAACATGTTTTAATCATTCTTAAATTTTTCCTCTTCTGTCATGATCAGAAATATTAATTATGTTTGTTCTGAATTTCTTCATAGTTCTCCACAGTTCTTTTTCTGTTAAGCAGGTTCCACGCTAAATATTTTAAATCTTTACCTATAGATGTGTATATATAAATAAAGTATACTCAAAAATATGAATTCCAATGAAACCCATACCAGTGGTCCCTGATGAATGATAGATGCGGAATTTCTTCCAGCAAGATACCCACTTTTATTAATACTTCAGATATTTCATAATCTCTAGATTTTTGTTACTTGGTATGGTTGCCAACTTCAACTCACAATTTAGTTCATAATTTTTCACATGTTAAATGTTTATTAAGCAGCTAAAAATTTGGCATCTCTCAAGCATTTTACTCTTCTTTTGATGTCTAGAGTCCTCACATGATGCAGCTGAGTCACATAACAGAAAATGCAATGCTGACATTCACAGAGTGAATGCAGCCAAACCAGAAATATAGCTCTATCCTATGCACTTTCCGGCAGATCATATTTCTGATTTGTTTCACTACTCCACATGTTTTGGCTAACTTGTGCTTTTTGTGTAGAAATAGCATATAAGCTAATACAAACCAGACTAACCTACTAATGTGAATGAGACTCAATTAACGTTTTACTAAGAACTAAGGCAAAGTACGAAATGAAATTTCTAAGGTAGTAGAAATTCAAAGAAAGCAAAACAGGAAAGAAATGTTCTGATATCTACAGGACTTCAGAGACACCCAATGAATATTTATTTGGTCATTAACAGGAAAACCCATCTGACTCCAATCACATTAAACTTTCACACTAATGTCTTTTTATCTCTCTGTATAAACCAGCATCTTTCACACTTCTTCATGTTTTCTAGTCAAGTTAAATGGGTTTTACATTGGTAGGTTTATGTACAAAATACTACTTCACTAAACCCTTTCTTCTTGCCATCTCTGTGTTTGGGGGTTATTTGTTTTCAGTTATTTTTAAACAGGATTCTTTATGAAAGCCTTTTTCTACAATTTATCCATAAAAATATTTTTACACTTTCAGCTATGACAGAATACTAATTATTTTCAAGTGTATACTTTACTGATCAAAATCAGATAGTTTATAAATAAAATAAATCCAGCTCTATATAGATTAGTAACGCTGTATCTACTAGTGCTATAGTATATAGAACTGATGATCTTCTCAGGACTGATCCATGGTGTTACTGCGGCAGTTTTGATTCTGATCATCTGAAGCTGTGTAGTAGTCCATGCTCATGGGAGCCAGTGAAGCCATGATAGTCTACATTAGCTGAGAATTTGGCAGGATCACCACCTATCAGTCTCATACAATTCTGTATTAGTGATGCCTGTGTTGCCAGAAATTAGTACACACTACAGTGCCTTTGGAAGATTCGCAATTACCATGTCACAGGAAGGAAAAACAAAGACATTTTCAGAGGTCGATTGAAGACCCATCTGTATGCTGAATGGTCCCACAAGTCTGGCTAAAAGCCTGTTCAACACACATTTCTGAGCTGAATTTATTGACGGCTTTCAAGCTTAAGACCCTTCCAATGTATAATGGGCAAACGATAGTAACTGCAAAAGCATTTCCCGTTGAGCATATGGGGGTTTGTTTGCCAAAGTCCAGACCTCTGTTAAGCAAAGCAGCCCTTACAAACCAAAATGCCCATCAAAATCTATAGAGAGTTATTAGCAGTGATTCATGTTTCTGACACATAGATTTAGTTTGCAACTATTAATAACTTATTGAGGAAAGAAAAAATGATTGTACTTCCTGAGTTTTGGAACAAATCTGGTGCCAGAAATGGGTTCCAATTGGCTGGAAACCATGGGACAAACCTTTGAATTAATACCAATAGCACATCCTCATTTCCTATTTAATGAGAAACCGTTTGGTCCTGGTTTGATTTCACCAATAAGCCTTCCCCAAGCTCTAATTGCTTCCTGCACTTCTAAGATTTCTCTCTTCCTTTTTTTCTTCTCTACCTTAATCCCCATTATCAATTTCCTGTGACCACCTTAAAGGTTTTTTTTTCCTATTTGTTCAGTCATTATCAGACATATCTGAAAATTTCCTTCACTTGGAATTTTCTGGGTGTTACAGCATTGTTTTGCTAACCCTAGCCCCTCATTGTGGGATCCTTAATTAGAAGTCTGACAGAACTCTGCTAGGATGAAGGACATTCTCTCTCTCTCTCTGCTAGAACGAAGAACATACTCCCTCTCCCTGTTATTGCGTGTATTGTATGTGAGAATATATCTAAGATAAGATAGCATTATGACAGAATATGAAACAGAAAAGCCAAATTTCAAGTTAATGAGAGCTTTTGTTTAGATAAATGTGAGTAAAACAGAAATGGAGAAGGGGGAAAACACTCAATTTGAATTCAGAGGTACTGGGCAGTTCTAACAGCTAATAAAGGAATAGGAAAGAAATATGATTTGCAACAATTTTGAAGAAGGGAAAAAAAACACCGTTACAAATAGTTCTGGGTTTACGTCTAGCCAAGTAGGAAGGCAGAGGCAGATAATAATGTGATTACTTTGGTAATGATATGCATTAGATACATTATGGGAAACAATAATACTCCCTACTGAATGCAGTCAATCCAGTTATTGATTTTTCTTAATGGTAAAAGCACTGCTCCAAAACCTAAAAGAGATATCCTTTATTTATTCTCTCTCCCTCATGAGGCCCATCTCCACAGTCCTCTTGATGCAGAGTAGAAGACAGAGATAATAGAGTAATGTATATCTAATCTGACACCTACTGGGCCAGGCCAATCTTTCAGATAAAAGTTGCCCAGGTCACTGCTGCTATTCAAAACAAAATGTATGAGTAACAAAAATTAAAAAATCAAACTTCAGTTTTTACTTGAAACATTGGTTAATTTTATTTTGTTCCATTTATCTCCTTTCATTCCAGTTTTTAAGGACCCTCTGTAAGCATATACTTCCTGAAATGAGTTCGTCTGACTGCAAAGCTAGCTAAACCTCTCTGATGGGCTGCTCCAAAGTCCTTGCACTTCTTATCTGCACTCCTTTAACTTATATTTAATATGGCCAGATTTTTAACTAGATTGCAAAATAGAGATTCACCAAAGCTCCATCTTCTATGTTGCTGTAGCCTGTTTTCAGCAACAATATGACACACAGAATCAAAACAAGCTCTACAGCAGAATAAAGTTTTTGTCTTGCCTTTTTTTTTTCTTTTGCATTGACAAGAATAAAGCCCCTGAATAGATTAAGAAAAAGAATAGAATTGAGTCAAAAATCACTTTTGTGATTGATCTGACACATCAGTAAAATCAAAGTATTTGTACCAACCATTTTTATTATGGCTGATTTTCATTCTTACTCACTTCTATTTTTGAGTGCAAAGAGAACAAAAGATCTCTATATCATGCTGTTATCCCTTGAGTAGATTAATCTAAACCTTTCAGAGACATCTGGAAATGTCCAAGATGACAAAGCTCTAATCAACTAGAGAGAGTAGGCTAGACATTCAGTATCCTCTACTATCATCAGTATGGATACCTTTATGACAGGGGTGTAACTAATGTATTTTTGCATAAAGTGATAAAAAAGGATATAAGACACAAATAAAAATTAAACTTAATAAATATCAAGTCTTAGTGTAATGTTACTGATTAATGACTGGCCTAACACATTTTTCATATAAATATGTAGCTTGGTAGTCAAATTCATGGATTTGGGACAGAAAGAATCATTATTTCTGGATCTAAAATTATAATTATATTCAGCATAATCTATTTAAAATCTCTAGTTTTTATGCTACCCTCTCAAGAACTACGAACAAGTAACTAAACAAAGAAATCAGTTCAAAAACAATATATACAGGATATGATTCATGGGTTCCAATCTTATTATGTAAACATAGGCATCTACATCCATATTTAGAAGCATAATTCTCATAAATACTGGGTCTTCACAGTTTCTGTTGACTTGTGATGAAAACATTCCACTGAATTTGATTTTTATTTTAAACAAAAATTCAGTCATATCAACGGCAGTTAAAAGTAGGTATAGTTTTGTGTGGAACAAAACCCACCAGTAGAATGGCGGTGCAGGTGGTCATTAAGTATTATATTTTATTTGTTTTCCCTTAGGATTGTAGCTTATAAGCTCATTTTAAAAAATATTATCATTATCAGCCTGCAGCTGAAACAGACTTAATATGCAGAAATTTTGCTGCTTCTGTGACTAGACAAAAATGTGGCACTATGTGGGGATCTCTCGTTCCAGTAGATTTTTACTCCTGGAATTGTTAGGCTGAGTTATGAAACTTGATTATTTTAGAAGTGTAATTTATGCCTCCTCCAACACTCACTTACATGAGCTTTATCTTTTGAAAAGTCATAGAGGAAGGAAACCAAGTGTTTCACCAAGGCCAACAAGATGACTTGTTTCTGTTGTCTCCATCCTATAATCAATGGAAAGACTGCTATAGATATCAAGCTTTTTCAGGTTTGCTCATCATTCACTTGTACATTGACTTCAACTATTAAGTTTGGCTTTTAACACTTCTGCAAATCAGCTCCAGGGTACAGCTGTAAAACCTGAAGAATTAAATGCTTCATACTTGAAAATATTTGAGGTGGAGTTTCAGTCTTCTATTTTCCGGATCACCGGTTCTGATCAAATTTCTTTGATCCTATGTCAATAACAAAAATCAAATGAGCTAAATGCTGACGCTGGTACATTTCAGCTGAACAGCAACTCATTCCCTGTTTCCTGCCAATATGTAACACGGACATATTAAGACAAATAATATTTTTTAAAATCCAGACCATAACTGCCAAAATCAATTTAGGTCACTCCTAAAATACACACAGATTTTAAAATAAACCTAATTTATTGTAAGTTGTACAATTGTTGTATAAACTAGAAGGCTTTTTATATCACAAGCTGTAGTTTCACCAGCTTGCTTCTAACTATTGTTTCACATGTTTCTGCAGTATGACTCACACTTTTTTCCTGAATGATTAATGATTGAGAATGTATTATTGAATACACAAGAAAATCTTTATCTCCCTCATAATCTAATGCATTTTCATTGTCATTAAAATGAAAAGATAGGGTATCTCCATTTGCAATATGATAATTTTGCTGTGAAACAGCAGGAAAATGTAACAGAAGGAAAAAAAAGAAAAACATTTAACAATTTTTCTTTATGATCCACCTACAAATTTAAACATTTCTGAGAGGTCAAGCTAATAAAGCCAGGAAAAACAAAGGAAGAAATAAAGTGTTAACTTTTAAGTATTAAACTGGGAGAATGATAAGGACACCTAAGAATATAAAGTTTTTCTTGCACTTCCAATATTAAAAGGAGTCACCATTACTTAAAGGTACCATATTAGGTTCTCTTTTTAATTCATCTTCATTTAGAACCTTCCCAGCTTTAAAATGTACCAACTTAGTTCTCCAATTCATGCAGAGAGATCATTCTTCAAAGATGAAATGTTGTGTTTATCCAGTGGTTTCATTTCCCAAATCCCCAGCCAAACATGAATAGGCAGTTTCAGCAAAAACTCTTTGGGATAATTTTGAATAGAATACTACAAGAATATTTACATAATTTTCCACATTGATAAATACCTAGAAATCTTTGATCCTGCATCTTCTTCCATCAATCCCTAAACATTAGGCGTTCAAACCAGAGCTGATACTTTTTGAAAAATTTTTAAATGTGCACTGGAAATGCAGGTGTTGGTGTTTGTTGTCCTGCAAAAGTATATTTGTTGAATGAAAGAAAATCCTTAGATAGATTCTGAAAATTTTTTATCTATTCATAATAAACTAAATGAATGTAATTCCTCCCCCCTGACTTCCTTAAAATGACATTGTGGCAATCTTAAGTTTATCTGCTTCAACAGGCAATGCAGCTATACAGAATAAATAGATTCCATATGATATGAAAGGAAGCAAAAATATATAATCTTTAAGTATTCATACCCATATACTTAATTCATATATATTAATTTATTTTCACGTATTCTATTGAATTCTAAATTTCTATTCTAAATCTATATTTATTTTCATATATTCTATATTTATATTATATAAAATATAATCATATATTTTCATATTGACCAAAAACAATGAAGACACATAAAGTTATATATCATTAAACATAGAAAAACTCTACAGGTTGTCACCGGGCTCTCCAGGTTGACGTGTTTTTTTTTAAATTCCCAGCTTTCTTATTTTTTAATACAAGTGTTATGTTCTCAGAATATAACTTTTCTGCAAAAAGGAAGCAAATCAAATGAGGTAGAAAGATGAAAAATCTAGGCACCTGCAATAACAATAAAACCATCACCCTTATACTTATGATTTCTATAAAAGTAAAAAAGTCTTCTAAATGAAGTTATTTACATATGCCATATTTATTTTGTTTAGTAATGATGCTTTGACAGAAGTGAAAAATTTGGAAAAAAATGTTTAAGGAATTTTGGCTGCTGTTATACGTAAATAAAAAAAAAAATGGAGAGTTACAGTTAGACTATCAACCTTTTCTTCAATTTCCTAGCCTTTTTCTTTTTTCATCTGAACTTCAGCAACTACTTAAAAGAAAAAACCCTTTATTTGGAAAATACAAATTTTAGTATCTTTCATAGCACTTAGCTTTCTTGCTACTGTTTTTTTTAATTATTATTATTATACTGTCAGATGTATTTGCCCTTGCAGAGTGCTTTGCATTTGCAGCAACTCTAAAAGCTTGTATTGTGGCACTGTTTTTATAAGGAAAAATATAAAATGAACATTATTATTTCCACGAGAGCAATAACCAGCTTTGTTAGTGTCCTGCCCCCATACCATGAAACCTGCTACTGCTGATAAAAACTAAAACCCTCTGTCATACTTCCCATGTTTTTTGGCTTTGGATATTTTGGCTGATAGTGCTTGAACTGCCTCCTGCTGCTGGATAACCAGCCCAGGGAAAGGAAAAGTGAAATTTAGCTAAGAGATTGGTATTTCAGCTTCCTCCTGAACCTCTACGTTGAAACACAAGAATGATTTAGCATCCACTCTGACAACAACAGTTGTCTTGTCTGGTCACTTACACCTTTTCAGCGTGGCTGTAAAGCCCTACTGAGATGAGCTTATAATATTTTAGAGGACATCTAGCACAAATTTTTCACACAAACTATGCCAGTGAGTGGAGAAGCCGAAGGGGTGGAGGAACCAGCCCCAACATCAGCTGCAGAAATGCTCCCTGTAGTAGTCCATCCCTGCCACTGAGAAGCAGGGCTGAAGTGTATTCTTGTATCTCAGGGAAACAGTTCTCCTTCCTCTTCTTTGTGCTGTGAATTAGGGAGACTAGCCTACATCTACAAAGACACTTTTCAAATGACACGCTGTGCGTTTGCAGCCTAGTGCAGCACCATACAGTGGCAGAAACAAAGTGCTGCAGCCTAGTGAAAAGCTTTAAAATCTATTTCACCAGGAAAAACCTCTGCTTGGCAAAGACAACAACAAACGTGAGTATATTTGAGAATCCAAATGCTGAATCATTTTAGTAACGCAAAATACACGGTTTCCTATTTGATAAAAATATAGAATTTTATTTGTGGTTTCAGTAGTGAAAAGTGGGTGTGGGATATGCTCTAAAAATATTAACAAGAAAAAGGTTTTATACCATGTTAAATACTTCCATGGCAATGCATTCAGGCCTATGTTAAGGTCTATGTATATGCACAATATCTTTTAATTAAATTTTGGTGGACAGAAGCTCATTATTTCCACAACCCTTCACATCAAAGATACTAGGGTTGTTATTACTATCGTAAAAATAACAGTTTAAAACAGAAAATGAATGTATTTTGAAATTCAACCTGCAGCACTAAGAAAGAAAGTAAATTGAAATATACACATATATGTGTGCGTGTGTAACATGCAAAATGCTGAAACGTTGTTTGCATTCTGCCCGTTGGCCCAATGCCAGAAAGAACTAACGAGCGGAAATAGCACAGTGCCCCTGGAAAATAACTCTAAAAATTTGCACACCTATCTGCCAAGACATATGATAAGGAAGAATCAGTGAAATGTTAATGGAAAAAGAGGTAATTTCCCCATAAGAAGGCAAGGTAAGCTTTAATGGGAACCGAATTATGTCTGCAGGGTAAGGACAAATCTGCTGGCAGCACTTAAGTAAATTTGATCGAAAGCAGCTAGCAATTCCCAAGTGTAGAAATATTAGACTGCTTGTACTAACAGAAATTATATTCCACTTTGATGATTTAATTCTTGAAATGTATAGCAGAAATGCAGAACAAACACAAAGGATGGAAGCCAACTCCAGGCAGGCAGTCAGCTGACAAGTCATTGCCTTCCAATAATTTTTGGCACATTCCCTACATTTCAAAAGGCCAGCAAATATATGTAATTCTGAAAACTTCTGTATGCTACAAATCTGAATTTGAGTTGAACTACAATGTGTGAATATATTGCATTTCTGTGGATATGCTATGAATAGTGTAAATTAATGTTCTGTATGCTTTAAAGCACAAAACCAGCATGGCATTCAATTTGACTCATCCAGTGATATTCAAAGTGCTATAATGAACAGGATTTTACCAATCTGTTACTGCATTTTCTCTTCCTCTTCTCTGGATTTATTCTACTCCTGCTTTGTGACTCTGAGCGATGATCCCTAAAAGTTTAAATGATCAGCTAAATGAGCTTACACATCGGTCTTCAGCATGAGTAACGAGAAGAGACACCACAGAGGGCTACCTCATAGTCCTTAAAAACATATCACGCTCTCAGGAAATTTCACAGTGTATCAAGGTCACAGTGATATTCTGGAGATAGCTTTTGCATGTCAGAGTATTTAGAGCATTGCAAAACCATGGTTAATTCTATTGATGGACGTTGTACAGCCACCATTACCATCAGACACGTGCACCGTGGAAACGCTTCTCAGCTCCTCTAGGAGGATTTCAGCTAGGCCTTTGGGTGGGCTAATAAAAAAAGACAAAAAAAATTTGGTTAAAACAAAATATAAAAACCTGCAATGTTAAATGACTTACATTAATAATTTATTAATGAAAGTCATCCTCATGTGGTGGTAACAGCCATTAACTGAAAGATCCTGTCTGTACCAGTGGTCATGTCAGCTCTACTTGTTTCACAAAAGCCAGCTGGACTAATAATGAGGACAGATTCAAGTCTTTTCGGGGTGGGGGGGTGGAGTGGGGGGAGGGGGAAACCAAAAACACCAGACCTTTGCCACTTTAATTTTTAAGGAGTTTTTTTAGTTTGTATTTTCATAACAGGAAATTCAAAATTTAACACTCTTTTTGTATTGCTTTAACATACCTATTGAAATGGATTTCTCCTAAGTTAATTTACAAATTTGGAAAATGTTGTTATCCTCAACTTCAATAAAGGGGAAGAGACATGATGACTTGTTCAAAATCATCCAGAAAGCAAGCTAAGTACACCAGGAAGAGAACCCACTTCAGTGCTCTCCTGAAACTCAAGCCAGTAATATATGTCATAAAAACATCAGTCTGTATTCCACTTGACTTCTGTCTTTCCTATACATCAGTATCTGCTAATACTTTCATAGAATCATTAAAATCATAGACTGGCTTGGGTTGGAAGGGACCTTTAAAGGTCGTCTAGTCCAACGCCCCCTGCAATGAATAAGGACATCTTCAACTAGATCACTTTACCACAATGGTCTTCCTTGCAATGTCTTCAAAAGACATGTATTTGTGAAACTACCATTTTCATTTGCTTGATCTCTTAAATACCTTCTGTCATTGACTTTTCTGTATTTAAGTATTTGGCTTGATAATTAAGATTCCTGCAAACATAGTATCTCTATGTAAACAAAACAAAACAAAACAACACAACACAACACAACACCACACAACACAACACAACACCAAAAGAAAAAGGAACCAAGATAAATGCTTTGATCTGATTTTAGTGTTATTTAAAAGATCAGTTCAAATTTTGAAAAACAGGAGATGATTCAGATGGCACTGGGGGAAATATTTTAAAACAGTTTACCAGAGTAAGTAGGTTATCATCTTTCTTAATAAATTTCTAGAAGAGGAAAACAAGGTGTCTCCTATCTAACTGGACTTTTTGATCTGGTATCCCATAAAAAAGGTTTCTTTTGTTGGTAGAAGAACAGACTAACAAAAGAAAAAAGGAAATGAAACATAGCAATGTTTTGTACTACAAATGGATCAGCTGGGCTCGAGCCAGGTTGCTAGCATAGTTTGTTAGTGGTTCACTGTGGGAGCAATCTTACTTTTATGAATAATAATTTCATTAATGATTTTTTCACAAAATGCAGACCACACAAAACCATATTGCAAATCTGGGGTGCACTGTAAATACAGGGAAGGATCAGGGTGCAGTAAGGAAAGAAAAGTGCTCTGGAAGACTGTAGATGCAGAAACAAGATGAAACACAGAGACTTAGGATGGAGACTTGGGATCAATACAAAGATTTCTTTCTTTCTTTCTGACTCAAGAGGAATAAGCAGTGAACTCATGACGTGCAAGTAACTCTAGAAATGAAAAAAAAAAATGTTGTTTTCATCAAACGCAGGCTGAATGTGTCCTGCTAGTGAAGAACAGCTACAACTAAGTAAATGTTTCTGTATTGTATCAGTTAGCTTCAGGAAGGTTTAAGACAGAGTAAGTGCCACTGTGCAAAACATACGTTAAACTTCTTTTTGGGCTACCCATCTCCAAAAAAAAGAGGAACCCAGAGTAGAAGGAGGGTTAAAAAGACTATCAGGAGAGACACCTGCCTAGGAAAGGGGCATTAAAGAGTGTCATTCATTTAGCCTAGAAATGTCAAAGAGGAGGTATCACTGTCAATGAACACCTGAAATGGAGAGCAACAGAATATACTTAACAACAGTACTGGTTTAATTACAAATATAGATAGAATGGTTATGGTAAACTATGGACAGAATTAAAAAACTTTCTCGGTTGCAGGTACCATAAGGCTCTGCAAAATCTGTCCCGGGATGTGACTGTTTTTGAGGAAAGGGTATGAAGCTGTAGAGGAAGGAACAGTGGGAAGGGGGAAAAACTTTAACCATATACAAGAAGAGGTCACACAACAATAGTGCAAGGTTCAATTTGCTATTCCAAAATAATTCCTATTCCTTCTTTTCCTCTTTTATCAGTTCTTAGCCCTCACAACTTGTCTCAGAGTTAGATAATTAGTTTTCTTCCTGTTCAGCTGAAACAGAAATATAAGCAGTTAAGTTTGCATTACTCTTCACTGAAATATTGTGTTGTGCTTTTTACTAAGGAGGTATGGTTTCACTTTGTATCAAGATATAATCACTAGAGCCTGCAACAAGTCCATGTCACTCATGTGATCTGACTTTTTCAGAAAGAGTATAAAATGGAGAGGAGGGAAAAGGAAATCAAACAATAGCTTAATATGTTCATCATTCATCAGCTAATTAATAGACATAAAAAACCTAATGCAATTATTGTCCTACTTGCATCCAACTTGTTTTTGTCTTGCAAGAAATAAAGCAAATCCTGACTAAAAGCTCATTTAAAAGAAAAAAAAAAGGGGGGAATGAAGCTTCAGTTCCTTTCACTGGTTGGTAAAACAGTCCAAAAAATTCTTAGGTAAAAAGGTATCAATGCTGTATTTTTTTGTAGACACATGAATACTTAGGACATAGGATTAGAATTTCACACCTCCAAGTTTCTGTACCACCACCTTTCTTTTGCCCACTGAATGATGCTGAATGGGTCGCTTGGTGTATTGTTCCTACCAGTATGCTTAAGGCATAATGCACGTAACTCTGCAAATGCTAGGTGGTGCTCCCAAAGTTAACCTGGCTACTCATCTTCACACGAAGTTAGGGAAATGGAAAAGTATTTGCAGATCTATGACATTCTGAGTAAAACCAAATATTAAAAAAGTAGAAGACTGACTTAAAAATCTTAAATTGAAGTTCAACTTGTTATTTTGTTTTTATATGTCCAGTTCTGTTTCAGTCCTCCTAGGTGCAGATGGGTTCTATTTGCACATTTGTCTTTGTAAGAATAAATGAACAAATAAAGATCTCTATGCATAGACATAAACTCCAGAGGTAGGATTCTAAGAATAAAACTTAATTTTCTACAAAGTCCTTTCCTGCAAATTTATGAACTCAAGAGCACTCACTTCTTCCAGCAAGAAATTACATTGGAACAAGATCAAAAGATCTAAACAAATTTTAATGATGATGTCTAATTGTCAACTTTTTTTTTTTTTAAGTCAAAATGGTAAAAGCTCTTAAATTAAGCAAAAGAATGAATGAGAACCATAGTCAGGGTCAGAGTATAAATGGTTGCTTACATTTTAGAAACCTTTAAAATTGCTTAATTTTAGAAACCTTCTAAATTGTTTAATTTGACACTTGAGGATTTTCTGACTGTCTTTTGAGATCAGTGTTATCCTTAAGAGCTACTAAAGGTGTGTTGTCTTTCCAACAGCTATTTCTTTAACACCTACATTCAGTGGAGCTGCCTTGACTCCCTCATTGTGAAGTGTAGCAGTTTGGAATCTGTAGTCTAGTCAACATCAATGCTTTGGGGATTAAGATGCACCACTGTTATTGGCACTACAGATGTTATCTGTTTAAGTCCATGTATTTGTGGAAAGAGACCCCATAGCATCGCATTGTTGAACAGATAAAGGGATTGTAGCTAAATAGTTCCTACTTGCTGTGAGTGGTTCTTTTTCTTTTTGTTGTTCTATTTTTTCTTGGCCTGGATTGACTACAGAAAGAAAGAACAGAATATTTTGACAGACACTGAATAGCCTGATCTATAACTCTCTGACAGTTTTCTATACTTTTGTAAGGACAGGTAGGAAGCATTGTTTATTCCATCAGGATACATCGTATTTTCTGTCTGTATGATCTGGTTACCCAGTGGGACTTTTCAGTTTATGTTACAGAGACCTTGCAGACCCCACATTTGAATTTTCAAACATTTTAAATGGGTAGCTACATAAATTTTAACTATTAATTTTTAACCATAAATGTCAAAAAGTACTCATGTGCAAAGCACATGCAATGTGTAACTACAGATAACTCTCCCTCCCTGATCAGCAGTGGATTTGGCCCTCTTTTTGCAAGGCGCTGTATTAAAACAAAACAGAAATTTCGCAAGCTATAGAGATAGATATATATGCACATGTATATTTCTCCCTCGGAAGTTATTCCCACTGCAATAATACACCACACACAGAGAAGGTGTCTGCAGTTTCTGTAATAAATGAAAATTGGCTTTGTTTGTTCATTAGAAGCTGTCAAATAATGAAATGTGAGTAACACTGGAATGTGGCTAATCCTGCATAACATATTGGCCGTTTAACTAACCTCCCTGTAACAACTTCGCATAACATACCAACTATTGTAACTGATAAGACTGGCTCCTCTGTAACCGCAGTATCTGGCTAAGTAAACAAGATGTATTAGTTGGAAGTGATATATGTACGTGCGCGATACGCATGCGTTGAAGGAGACAGGGTTACGACCTACAACGCAAAAGAAGACTGCCGCTTTCATCCCACGACCACCAGAGGACCAGGAGAGACCCCTTAGCAACACTATAAGAAGGGGACTCTGACCGGGGTGAGTGCACGCCGTTGGTGGAGCAGGAGACTCCCCGGCCGCCCAGCGCTGTTTTGCTTACTGTCGCCTGCTTTAATAAACTAATATTTCGATTGGCTAGTCTCTCTGGTTTAATTTGACAAATTAACTATAACAGTTTCAATTCTGCAAGTGTTCAGACTCATGGCTGGTATCCAAAAGTCAGAAATGGGAATAAATTAAATTTATACTTATGACACATAGTTTTCCATTATCCATTTTTGTCTAAATCCACCCTTAAAATACTAAATTTAAAATCTGTGGCTACTCAGATGTATAAAAATTAGATGTTCTTAAGACATCAGTAATTGAAAAATATATGCCACCCAAGAGAAAGAAGTGACATTTTCTTAAAAGACAAACCAGCCATGACATTTCTTTTGTTGTTATTCTTTTATTGTCATATTTCCTTCCCCCTTTAATTCATCCCACAAGACACCACAACAGCTGCCTTAGAGGCAAGCTGCTGGGAAAGTCAGAGTCTAAACCATTCTACTATTTAATTCCTATCCTTAGTTATGAATCAGTGAACAGGCACCACACAGTGCTTTGCCTTGTAGTTTTTGCCTTCCTGATTGAATTTCCCCCTTTGTAATAATTGCTTTTAGCACCAAGAACGCCGACTTCCAGAAAACAGTCTCACCAAGAGATGATGGCCCCAGCTGGGATGTGAACTCCTGGCACCGAAGTGCAGGGGAAGACTCACACCAAGGCAGTGTCAGAGCTTTGACTAGCTAAAATTAGAGCCGAAGCTTTTCTGTAATTAACCCAGTGCTGGCTGACTCCCTGTGTTTGCCCTTAGCAGACAGGGATGTTGGACTAGCTTGAAAAATGAGAGGCCTGTCATTCACACATGAACAGCTATCCTCCTCTGGAGTTCACCAGGGCAGAGCTGGTGTGGTGTACAAACACGGCATCCAGGGGCTCGGACGGCTGCCCGCACCCCGCACTCCCATGGGACACCGACATCTTGCCTGCTACCCCGCCTGGTCTTCACAGCCACATCTGATTCACTTTTGACTTTTGGATTGGGGTTTTTTTTCCCCCATTATAATTGTCTGGAATATGTCATTTCACTGAGTGTCCAGTCAGAGCGTTGCCAACAGAGCTGAGAGCCAGAAAGGTACAGGCTAGTTCAGGCACTGCAGGTCTCATCGCAGAAAAATGCGGATTTTCTCTAAGGCACCTTTTAGGAGGCAAGATATTCTGTGCATCCCTGTGTAAAGTGATTCATGTCAACATAACTGTCTGTCTTGTTGAGCTGGTAAAAACAAAAGAAAAAACAAAACAAAACAGACCCACAATAACTTTTCTCCAGCTAACCAGAGGTAAATTTGGCCAATACTATGAAATGTAGACAGAACTTGCTTTGAAATGCTTTCCTCACTTACTTTCACTATAGGCACCTGCATTATCTAAGAAGGACATAATTATAGTTGCAAAAGCAGATTTTTTCAGATATATGGACTGGGATTACATCAACGTTGCTGAGTTGCACCCATCCAATTGATGTAATTCTCTTTTCCCTCCAGGAAGGAAAATAGATTTCAAGAGAACATCTGTACTTTCTCCAGCTGGTGTACTAATATCCTTCAGAGGAGGTGGAACTGAGACACCAAAACAATACTCACTTTTCCTTTTAAAAGTTGGATTATTAGAATCATCAGCCTAATTCCATATAAAGATATATCATTTCCTTCTCAGAACACGGATGCAAAACTGTCTTCAAAATCATAACATTGAAAAAAAGGAAAATAGCAATTTTTTCTGAAATTATTTGTAGAGGTCTCTTACCAAGTTACTTTCAGTTTTCAGTTACTTTTTTTCCCCTATTCTGTTGCTCTTTTCTCACAAGTTCTTCCAAGAAAATGTATTTTCCCTTCTTTTTATCTCAGTATTTTTTAAACGATTTATTAAACATTTATTTTCTGTGACTGTGATAGAGTTTATCTTCTATTTCTTTATTTCAAGGATTTGAATCCCATAATAGTGAAAGGACAGCAACTCAATGGATAAAGTGATGTAAAATAAAAACAAAGAAACTGAAATATGTGTCAAAAAAGCAACATTTGCCTACAGACTTATCACTGTGAAAAATAAGATGTTGCAATCATTTTGTATTTTAATTGAAAATCTTTATGTGTAGAGTACAGGCAGAGGCAGTAATAGGTAATATTTTTGGCCACATTTTCCTTTTCCAGAGAAAACATTTTCCTTTAGAAGCATTTTATGACTTTTTAAGAAAGTGCTCCAGAATTACTTTGATTTTACTGTATGACTTTGACAGTTGTCCAGGCATCCTTCCTAAAGTTTGCTGCATTCAATTTGGTAATTAATCTTTTCTAAGCAGAAGAGTTGCACTTCTGTTCACATTTTTGCACTGCCACCATGGTCAGTTAAGGCCAGATACTTAAAGTTATTTAAAGATCTAAGAAGGCAGATGAATGACTCAGATCTTAAGCTCTTGTACTTAGTGCCTTCTTTTGTGTACAATTACCTGAATGTTTCCATCCTATCTGTCATGTTTATTTGACTAAGTGTGGGAAGTCTTGTAATATCACATGTTCAAGATCAACTTGGATACCAGAAAACAGTAATCAGCATCTTAAGCTACTAAAGATAAAAATATGTCAATATTAAATGGAGTGAGTTGCTCAAGGTTAAAGCAGAAGGTCATGCTGAAATAAGGAGTGTGCCTCACATGGGTTCTCAGTGCCTGTCAGGTGAGCTTTGTACTCGAAGTTCAAAACAGGCATTTTGAATTTGGAAGAATTGTCCTGCCGGAGTCGGAAGGTGCATTTCTAGTCTTGTATTTACAGGAAGCAAAGTAGACTGTCATAATAGCAGAGGGCGGGGGGGCGGAGGGGGAGTAAAGAAAAACCCTAAAAATTGTGCAGAGAAGCAATCATTTAAGACCAAAAGTTGCCTCATGTCCTATGAGCCTTCCAAGTCCAAAACTGAATGTTTCCCAGAGGCACAAGCACGTCCAACAAACAGCATTGCCTATCTACAGGCCTCCATATGGTCTTAATTTAAAAAGCATTCTTAATACCATCAACTTCTATCTCAAATAAATTTCAAATGTTAGATATTTAATTTAATGGCAATGAACTATTTCTCTCCCTTTTCAACTTTAAATGTTTTCACTAGTAAAACACATTTTAAAGAGTAAAAAGCAGTTTTCCAACCAGAACTACCCATATTAACCAAAACTATATTCTACATATACTACTGATATGTAGGCCATAAAGCGAAAGTTTCCTGAAAGAGATTTTCCCAATATTGTGGCATTACTGAAATCTTCTGGCTTCTAAAAAATAGTTTAGGATTGATAGTCTCTGTGATGGCAGGAGGCCATAAACTGACATAAGTTTTCCAAGCCAAAGGTGGCTTGAAAAAAGAACTTTAAGTATTATTTAATATAACATATTTAAAACCAGAAAGGAACCATCAGGTTTGCTATCAGGTAATCTTTTTGTGGTATAAGATTTACAAAGTGTAAATACAAGCCTGTATTTCAATATTTCAGAGCAACAGAATTATTTTCTATAATTCTGGTCATATGTTGCAATTTTTAAGATCTCTTCTGATTGCATAACACTTTATTTCTGACAGCCCAATGTAAGTAATTTGAACTTTCTTCTGGATGAACTACCCTAAACCATATGGTGATTATTGTTTTTACTGATGGCTACAAAATATTTCCTCTATTTGTCTCTTTACAAGAGGTGGAACTTGGATAAGTGGTGAATAAATAACATCACAATTGTTACCATTGCCATACTCCACATGTGAAACAAATGCTACTAATTTAGATAAATAAATAATAAACAAATAATATATGTATTGAGAATTTTTTTATTATCATCTCATCAGATCTCTCAGCCCGTAAGTAAACAAACTACAGAAATTTTTTACAAATATTACACTATAATAAACTGTTAACACATTAAATAGATGAGACAAAAATCATACGTTCCTTAAAAAAGTCTTGAGTGTCCTACGGCTGTGCTTTGTTCAGTTATATGAAAGCTAATCTGAAAAATTTCAGAAGAAACTTTTCAGATTTCACTGGTGACTGTAGCAACTTCTTTTATGAAATACACAAAGAATTTTGATTTTCACAAGGGCTACTTAAATGTAAACTGTCATTTGGCATCAAAACACACAGGACAAGAAGACAGACCTGTCCTAAGGTAGTTTCACTTCCAAATCCAATGTACTACAGAATTACAGAATGAGCTGTGGTCTCCAAACAGGATCTGCTGATTGATTCCCCTTGCACCATTGAATCAACTGAAATTCCTCATGATGTGAAACTCACAGTCATCCTGCCACTACTGAGCCCTGCCTCTATAATGAAGTGCATCCTGCGTCACCACAGCAGTAAAGTCAAGACTTTCTGGTCATGTGGGATCATGCCACTCTCTGATAACTAGAATAAAATTTCTGAATTTCTTGTACACAAGGTAATTGGACCCCTATTTTGTATATTCCTGAAGTCCACCAGGCCCAAGTGCTGCGTCTACCACTCCGCACACTGGTTCTGGAAGCTAATTCTGAGAGGTAGTACTCAGGAAAAATTTGTATCACACCTGTTTTCTACAGTTGAGAAATGCCTTGAAAGTCTTAGGTAGAAAACTAGAGACTTCTACAGGTAGGTACACTCAAAATCTGGTTTTTTCTTTTCTTGGTTTTCTCTTTCTGTAGCTGTAATTTTCTGATTGACTATCTATTTGCATTGCTAGAAATACATACTGTTTTTTCTCTCAGTGTTTGCGTAACATCTCGTTTCATCATTCAAACACAAATAATTCATTTCTCTGGAAGTGATGGATACAAATATAAAAGAAGTGTTTATAAACAAAAATCAACAGTTTTTATGGATTTATCAAAAAACTACGATGTTTGGTTTGAATCTCAGTGTGAAAGAGAAAACCGCCAAGTGAAAGGAAGGAGGTCTGCTTGCAGGCATAATTGAGGATACTTCTGGCAGGCACATTCTGGTAGACACCTCCAATTTCTTCAGTGAGACTGAGTTACATTGCACATAACTGTTCAAACACATATTCATGTGACTCCACATGCCAGGGTGCTTGTTGAAGAAGACTTTAGAATGGGAATTTTCCTCACATTTTGGTTGCGGCATTTCACCTGTAAATTCTGCCAGATACTCTGTGAATATGTGTGATCTCCTTGGCAATTCTAGCTCTTGCCCAACTCATTTCCCTTTCTCTCCTCTCCATGAAGTAACATCAGGGCCTTCGGCAGTTCACAGTAAATTTAGAAGTCATTTAGCATAATCCATGGACAACTTTTCAAATGTTAACATGCCTACAAAATATAAAAATCCCTAATTTCTTAATACAGAGCAGATCATGCTGCAATTAAGCGTTCCTGAGTTTGATCGAATGATCTTCCTTTAAAATCAAAGGGAAGAAGTGAATTCTTTCACTTAATCCTGCTCTCCAGATGGGATGTTCTTCTTTTGTTCTCATGTCTCTGCTGGCTGTCTAACTTCCTCGAATAACTGCAAATTATTACCAAAAAATCACTGTCTTCTCAAGAATAAGTGGCTCTCACATCCCCTTCCAAAAACTTCAATTGCTGCTGCTTTAAAGGCAGGCAAATTACTTTTTGTCAACAATATTAATTTGGGTCATGAGTCTGTAAAACTTTAAACTTCGTGGAATTTTAAGAACCATAGGTAAATCCACTGTTTGCAGTGCATCTTTACATGATATTAATGTAGTAGGATTAAGGTTATGAAAACCACGTAGACTGCAATAAGGATATATGAATCTTCTAGGACCTAAAGAATCATAAATATATCAATAATAATTTACACATATATCATCATAATTTTAAAAAGAGTTTCATAGACAGTTTTGTAACTGTTTACCCTGCAGATTTTGCTTTCAATTAGCTCATCCTCAGCAATGCAATTTAATTGTTAATGAGTTTCTTGAATGAATAATGATAAATGTTTATTCTTATACTGAAAATCATTTTGCACAGAAGTGGTTGAATTAGTTCTACACTGGATTTATCCACAACAGTTATCTTATCTTCAAGCTTATAATGAAATCTGAAAAATAATGAGAATGTTTAATGAAGAGCAAGGTATATCCTACTTATTCCTGTATGCCAACAAATGCTAGTGGTTGACTCTTGAAGAGGTGGCTATATCCGAAATGCAAGGTACAACTAAGAAATACTATCAAATCTTTCTCTGTACTTCGCACAACTGTAAGCAGCTGAGATACTAGCCAAGATTATTAGTTCTACAGTCTTTTCTATAATAGCATCTATTTAATATCTGTTGCTGTCATTTGCTGAAGAATTTCATTGTCTTCAACAGCTGAACTGTCTTTTGAAGTGAATTTTTAGTAAAATGTACCAATTTTACTGGAATTAAAAAAACCCAAAAGAAATGAAAATTCTGGATAGCTATTGGCACTTATTTGTCACTGGTCACAAAAACATACTGTCCTGACTGGCTCAAATATTAGTAACTTGTCCTCGTAACTTAAGTTATGGCTTCCCCCCTACACTATATGTAGAATAAGAACAGGGTAAGCATATAGGATAAATTCTTGGTGCTGTTGCTTCCTCAGCTTCCAGTTTACATTTCAGTGCCTCCCTGGAAAGGGTATAGTTTGTCTGTATTTAATAGCCACCAATGGATGTTTTTCCTTATCTCACCTTGACATAAGGAAAATACAGTCTCCTCGAGTCCACTATATTATGAGCAAAAACTTCCACAAATCAGTAACCCATTGCATGAGGAATCAGTGCTGTTCTTTTTTTCTGAACCTCATTTCATTTGTTTCCCTCTGCTCCCATACAGAAGAGAGAGACCCATCCAAGTTTTCCAAGGTCTTTGTAGACTTGTGTGTTATCCCTCTCAAGTGTTTCTTCTCCAGCTCAGATCCTAGCTTAACCATCCATCCCTGTTTTGAAAAGTATTTAATGCCTTTGGTCATTCTTAATGCCTTTCTCTGAACTTTGAGTTCAATGGGTATTAAACTTTGGAAAGGCTAAATATTGCTTTACAAGGCAAAATATAAGGGGACTTCACGTCAGAGTACTTGAAAAATTATAGTAAGGAAGAGGAAGACAATAGTCTACAACTAAGGTGTAATCAAAACAGAGAAGGAATTCAAGTAAAGTACCCTTACAACATGCAGCTGAAGCAAAAATTATTCCTGACCTAATGTACATCAAGCAATGTATTCCACAAATTACTATTAACATGATCCAATGATGACTTAACTGGTTGAGAAGAATCCTGTCAATTTCAAGGTCCACGGTATCAACAAAATTCTGTTTTGTGGCACTGCTGGTGTCACATCAGAGAAGCAACAGAAAGTTGTTACTTGGCCATTGGAGAACTTTCATACAGGACAGAGAATCTGGCAGGGCTTGGCTTGCTTCTAGCTCTTCTAGCTGAGAGATGGAACAGGTTAGTAAGTTTTTTTGGGATACTGAGGGGTGTACAGACAGGGGTATCCCTTGTGCACAGTCCCTTCATACACTAACCATCTCCGCTCTTCTTTCCCCTTGTCTTGCAGAAGGAGTGAAGGAGAGAAGAAGGAGCTGAAGGCAGTCCTGCAGTAAGAGGAAAGGGTTATGGAAGAGCAATGGAAGTGAGAAATTGGTGCTCTGGGATTCTGCTGGGGATAAGCAAGAGGGCTTTGGAGAGAGAAAGAAGAATCAGTGGTTGGGAAAGCAGACACCACTCCAGCAGCCGGTCTCCACCTCTGTTGGCATTAGCTCAGCAGGCAGTTTGTACCCTGACTGCTTTGCCAGTGTTTAAAGCCAGCCCTCTCTGGACCATTGCTTGACACCCAGCTACAAAGCTTAAATTACATTGAGGAAGTCTGAGTAATGTGTCCTATTATGCCAGCTTGGAAACGTGATGCTTCTATTGCATAAACTGAAGCAATTTAGTTCTGCACATGCCTCTGCATTTAGTGTGGTTATCACAGTTGTATTTCTATCTATCCCTAGATTTCCAAATAAATGCATTCGCATGGTAGCAAATGGTTACTCTAATCAGTAAAAACAAAAAGAACAGGAATTAATGTGGTATGCAAAACACAAAAAAAACCCCTCTATACCATTCTAACCAGCTGCTAAATATTTTAAAGTGCATAGTAACTATATATAACTGTATTGTTAAAATTGAGCTTCAGAACATTTAAAACAAAAGGACACTGATTCTCACATAACACAGCAATCTCATGAATACTGCATGCCAAGTAAGCCCACTGCCCATGGGCACCTCTTAGAAAAAATTGGGCTTTTTTGAGGCAGGCGTTGAAAAACGGTTGACATACACTAAACCTAAAGGATGATATCAATGAGAAATGATACCAAATGGCAAACGGTTTTGTAAAAGCTTTGAGAATATAACATAAAAAGGCAAGCCAGAATCCTAGAACTGAAATACTGTGTTTCCTAATCTTAACGTAAGAGCAGCATTCATGACATTGGCGCAAGGAATGGATGAAAAATTATGAAACAGTTTCAGCACCATGCAAATTTTTCATCCCACCCTTTGTCAAGATTATTAATTTTTCACCATAACTTATTATTAAAGAGTTATTCTAAACCAGAGTAAAATTTCTCCAGTGTAAATCACAAAGTACTGCAGAGATTACCATACTAAGAGACTTACAGAAGTTTATAACCTGAAAAATTAAAACAGATTACAGAATGAATTTAGAAACATTAATTAAAACAAAGAAGAAGCACCAAGATTTTTCAGACATCATTATTGCTGGCGGAAAAAAAAATAGTAGTTTTATTTTATTTTTATTTCAGTCCAGTATTGAAGGAAAAGAACAATATATATGGGGTTTTTTTAATAAAATATCAACATAAAAAACAAACAAAAAAAGGACTAAATTTTTGATCTGCTGGGAGAAAGATATCAAAGTATTGCTTTTGAAATAATTCTTTGAAACTGTTATATCAATGACTGATTCTTATTAAGGTTATACAGGTAGACCAAACAAAATGGGACTGTACACTAATATAGGCAGACACAATAGCAAACAAAAGTTAGCTTTTGCAGGTGTAGAAACAGAATCATAGAATCATAGAATTGCTTAGGTTGGAAAAGACCTTTAAGATCATTAAGTCCAACCAGAAACCTAACACAGACAAAAACACCACTAAACCATGTCCCTAAGCACCATGTCTATGTGTCTTTTAAATACGTCCAGAGATGATGAATGAAACACTTCCCTGGGCAGCCTGTTCCAATGCTTGGCAACCCTTTCAGTGAAGAAATTTTTCCTAATACACTAACCTAAGCCTCCTCTGATGCAATGTGAGGCCATTTCCTCTCGTCATATCACTTGTTACCTGGGAAAAGAGACCAACACCCACCTCTCTACAACCTCCGTTCAGGTAGTTGCAGAGAGTGATAAGGTCTCCCCTCAGCGTCCTTTTCTTCAGGCTAAACAACTCCACTTCCGTCAGATGATCCGCGCTAGACCCTTCACCAGCTTCATTTCCCTTCTCTGGACATGCTTCAGCACCTCAATGTGTCTCTTGTAGTGAAGCGCCCAGCACTGAACACAGTACTCAACGTGAGGCCTCCCTAGTGCTGAGCACAGGAGAATGATCACTGGCCTACTTCTGCTGGCCACACTATTCCCAATACAGGCCAGGATGCTGCTGGCCTCCTTGGCCACCTGGGCACACTGCTGGCTCATATTCAGCCAGCTGTCAACCAGCACCCCCAGGTCCTCTTCCACCAGGCAGCTTTCCAATCACTCTTTCCCAGACCTGTAGTGCTGCATGGGTTTGTTGTGACCCAAGTGCAGGACCTGCCACTTAGTCATGTTGAACTTCGCACCATTGGCCTCAGCCCATAAATCCACCCTGCCCAGATCCCTCGGTAGAGCCTTCCTACCCTACAGCAGATCAATACTCCCACCGAACTTGGCGTTGTCTACAAATTTACTGAGGGTGCACTCAATCCCCTTGTCCAGATCATTGATAAAGAAATTAAACAGAACTGGCCCCAGTACTGAGCCCTGAGGAATACCAGTTGTGACTGGCCAGCAGCTGTATTTAACTCTATTCACCACCACTCTTTGGGCTTGGTCATCCAGCCAGTTTTTTACCCAGCAAAGCGTACACCCATCCAAGCCATAAGCAGCCAGTTTCTCCAAGAGAATATTGTGGAAAATGGCGTCAAAGACTTTACTGAAGCCCAGGTAAACAATATCCACAGGCTTTCCTGCATTCACTAAATAGATCACCTTGTCATAGCAGGAGATCAGGCTTGTCAAGCAGGACCTACCTTTCATGAACTCATGCTGACTGGACCTGATCACCTTGTTGCCCTGATCACCTGTATGTGCTGTGCGATGGCACTCAGAATGATTGGTTCCATAACCTTGTCTAGCACTGAAGTCTGTCTGACAGGCTCGTAGTTCCCTGGATCCAACTGTGACCTCCCTAGTTACCCAGGACTGCTGATAAATGATGGGTACAACTAGTCCTACTATTAAAGGCTGAGGCAAAGAAGGCATTAAGTACCTCAGGCTTTACCTCAGCATATGTCAGTGTTTCCCCCAGCATGCAATAGAGAACAAGGATTCTCCTTAGCACTTCTTTTGTTGCTACTGTATTTATAGAAACATTTTTGGTTGTCTTTTACTGCAGTAGACAAATTAAGTTCTAGTTGGTCTTCGATCCTACTAATTTTCTCGCTGTATAACCTCATGATGTTCTTATTGTCCTCCTGAGCTGCCCGCCTCTTCTTCCAAAGGTCATAAACTCTCTTTTTTGCCCTGAGTTCCAGGCAAAGTTCTCTGTTCAGCCAGCCTCGTCTTCTTCCCCGCCAGTTTGTCTTTTGTCACATAGGTACAGCCGGCTTCTACACCTTTAACATTTCCTTCTTGAAGAATGTCCAGGACTCCTTTGCCCTTCAGGACTGGCTCCCAAGGGATTCTGTCAACCAGGATCTTAAACAGGCCAAAGTCTGCTCTCCAGACCCTGACGTGGCAGTTCTGCTGACTCCTCTCCTTACTTCTCCACAAATCAAAATCTATCATGTCATGATCACTAGGGCCAAGATGGCTTCCCTTCGTCACATCACCCAAAAGTCCTTGTCTCTTCACAAACAACAAGTCCAGAAGGACGCCTTCCCTAGTTGACTGACTCACCACCTGTGTCAGGAAGTTTTTCTCTTCCACAGACTCCAGGAATGTCCTAGATTGTTTCCTCTCTCATGTTGTATTTTATTTCCAATAGACATTTTGTAAGTTGAAGTCCCCCATGAGAAGAGCGGCTAACGACTGTGAGACTTCTCCCAGCTGTTTATACAATATTTCATCTACCTCTTCATTCTGGTCAGGTGGTCTATAACAGACTCCCACCATGATGTCTCCCTTGTTGGCCTTTCTCCTGATTCTTACCCATAAACACTCAACTGTCTCATCACTATCATTAAGCACTAGACAATCAAAACACTTCCTAACATAGAAGATTACACAACCGCCTTTCTTTCCTTGTCTATCCCTTCTGAACAGCCTACAGCTATCCATAACCACACTCCAGTCATTGGATTCCTCCCACCAAGTTTCAGTAATGGCAACTATATCATATTTTTCCAGCTGTACAATGGCTTCCAACTCCTCCTCTGTTGCTCACGCTGCAGGCATTTGTGTAGAGGCACTTGAGCTGGGCTGTCAGCCATGTCAGCTTCTTAGAGGAATACCCCTTCATTCCTTTGAGGTAATTCTGTGGTGTTTTCCTGTTGGATCCTGTCACCTCAGGAGCCCCTCGCTCGTCTCTGTAAGACTTTGTGTGGTGCAGTGTACCCTGCACATCTCAGAGCAGCAGGCTGAGATTAGCCTCACTGGCACCCCATCCCACTAACCCTGGCGTGTCATCCCACAGCTTGTCACGGGCAAGCCTGATATTATCCCACTTGTCCTTCAAGCCTAGTTCAAAGGTCTGTCAATGAGCCCCACTGGCTTGTAAGCAAAGACCCCCTTCCCTGTTTGAGAAAGGTGAATCCCATCTGACACCAGCAGGCCTGGTGGGTGCTGTGTAAGCCATCTCATTATCCAAGTTTGAGCGGGGAAAGTCCTTACTTCAAGTGTAACATTCAAGAAAAATGGGAGGGCTAGGCGACATGAGAAAGGCTATCCCTAATCCCCTACTTGCTCCAAGTATATTTTAACAAAGCAGATTGTTCCAAACAGCTAGTTTTGGCTTGAAACTTCTTTACTACCATAGTACATACGTGCTTCTGAAGGATAGTCTTTTCGTGCACTGAGTAACCTCAGTGCCTACTGAGTCTGTCGTTGCTGAGACTGTGCTATTCATGCTTATTCTCAACATATCAGATTCTTGCTTGATTGCCACACTGGGTGTTTACTAAATCCCCAGTCAGATTGTTCAGATTTAAAAGACATTTCTGCAACTTCATGGCTTTACATCAGAGAAGAGGTGTCTAATGTTGAGGAAGAAAAAAAATGGTTTTCAGCTGCTCATTCTCCTTTTTTTCCATCCTTCCCCCCTCCTTCTTGTTATCTTATCCTGCCTCAGTCTTCCATGGTGCAAAATTATGTGTACTCTCTTCGCCCTACTGCAATACAAATAGGATTGCTATGTTAATGAACTGGGTGGGCTGCAGTACTAGACCAAGTTCAAGTGAAGAAAGGTATGAAATAAATGGGTACAAGATGGAGTACACTAAGATGAAGAGGTAGTGTGTGTAAGGGGACAAGGAGATAGGTGTTAGTGGGGTAAATTCTTAGGGGAAGGAACTAGCCAGGAAGCCTGTGTGATCCACCTCTAGTGCTAAGAAAAAAAGATTGCATGTCTGCTTCATTATTTTTCACTATTACTGCCAACTTTTTTTTTTTTTTTTTTTTTTGTCAAAAATGGGAAAAAGGGAAAGGGAAAGGGAAAAAGGGAAAGGGAAAAAGGGAAAGGGAAAGGAGCTGGAAATGACTAGCAGCTATTCCATAGCATGTAAGATTTACGCAGCTCTAAGTGAAATTACCAGATGNCTCATGTTGTATTTTATTTCCAATAGACATTTTGTAAGTTGAAGTCCCCCATGAGAAGAGCGGCTAACGACTGTGAGACTTCTCCCAGCTGTTTATACAATATTTCATCTACCTCTTCATTCTGGTCAGGTGGTCTATAACAGACTCCCACCATGATGTCTCCCTTGTTGGCCTTTCTCCTGATTCTTACCCATAAACACTCAACTGTCTCATCACTATCATTAAGCACTAGACAATCAAAACACTTCCTAACATAGAAGATTACACAACCGCCTTTCTTTCCTTGTCTATCCCTTCTGAACAGCCTACAGCTATCCATAACCACACTCCAGTCATTGGATTCCTCCCACCAAGTTTCAGTAATGGCAACTATATCATATTTTTCCAGCTGTACAATGGCTTCCAACTCCTCCTCTGTTGCTCACGCTGCAGGCATTTGTGTAGAGGCACTTGAGCTGGGCTGTCAGCCATGTCAGCTTCTTAGGGGAATACCCCTTCATTCCTTTGAGGTAATTCTGTGGAGTTTTCCTGTTGGATCCTGTCACCTCAGGAGCCCCTCGCTCGTCTCTGTAAGACTTTGTGTGGTGCAGTGTACCCTGCACATCTCAGAGCAGCAGGCTGAGATTAGCCTCACTGGCACCCCATCCCACTAACCCTGGCGTGTCATCCCACAGCTTGTCACGGGCAAGCCTGATATTATCCCACTTGTCCTTCAAGCCTAGTTCAAAGGTCTGTCAATGAGCCCCACTGGCTTGTAAGCAAAGACCCCCTTCCCTGTTTGAGAAAGGTGAATCCCATCTGACACCAGCAGGCCTGGTGGGTGCTGTGTAAGCCATCTCATTATCCAAGTTTGAGCGGGGAAAGTCCTTACTTCAAGTGTAACATTCAAGAAAAATGGGAGGGCTAGGCGACATGAGAAAGGCTATCCCTAATCCCCTACTTGCTCCAAGTATATTTTAACAAAGCAGATTGTTCCAAACAGCTAGTTTTGGCTTGAAACTTCTTTACTACCATAGTACATACGTGCTTCTGAAGGATAGTCTTTTCGTGCACTGAGTAACCTCAGTGCCTACTGAGTCTGTCGTTGCTGAGACTGTGCTATTCATGCTTATTCTCAACATATCAGATTCTTGCTTGATTGCCACACTGGGTGTTTACTAAATCCCCAGTCAGATTGTTCAGATTTAAAAGACATTTCTGCAACTTCATGGCTTTACATCAGAGAAGAGGTGTCTAATGTTGAGGAAGAAAAAAAATGGTTTTCAGCTGCTCATTCTCCTTTTTTTCCATCCTTCCCCCCTCCTTCTTGTTATCTTATCCTGCCTCAGTCTTCCATGGTGCAAAATTATGTGTACTCTCTTCGCCCTACTGCAATACAAATAGGATTGCTATGTTAATGAACTGGGTGGGCTGCAGTACTAGACCAAGTTCAAGTGAAGAAAGGTATGAAATAAATGGGTACAAGATGGAGTACACTAAGATGAAGAGGTAGTGTGTGTAAGGGGACAAGGAGATAGGTGTTAGTGGGGTAAATTCTTAGGGGAAGGAACTAGCCAGGAAGCCTGTGTGATCCACCTCTAGTGCTAAGAAAAAAAGATTGCATGTCTGCTTCATTATTTTTCACTATTACTGCCAACTTTTTTTTTTTTTTTTNGGGACAAAGAGACAGGAAAGGAGACTAACTACATGAGTCTCAGGGAAAATTCCTGAAAACTATGAAAGAATTACCTGAAGCCTGAGACACGAGAGGGACATTCTACAGATTGTGCAGAACATGAAAACTTAACTTCATGGCAAATTGCTTTAACTGGCCAACACCAGCAATTACCAATTGTGGATTTAAATATCTAAAATTCATATAAGAATAAAAGTATCAGACTACACATTTGCTTATTCTTTCCTTGCTTTCAGTATAGGAGAAAATTCAGAATTCAAAAAAACTAATTCATAAAGACAAGCATTTCTGGACAGACTTTTCCATGCAGGCAAAGAAAGCAAGATATGCTTTGGTGTGACTAAATTAATATGTAAATACAACATCTAACTTTGTTTTTGTTAATTCTGTGTATCACATTTCTTTTGATAATGAAACATTTTATTGCTTTAGCAAAATTTTTTCACATCCTGTACTTTTTAAGTTCTTGAGCTTAAGTAGAGGTTCAACCTTTTGTATTTAATTGTTCCTTTCTTGTTTCTCTTCATTATATTGTATATGCATTGTTTTCCTCTAGACAGGAACAAATGGTTCTGCCAAAGAGTCAGCTCTACAACTTTAATGAAGTTTCTGGATGGTGCCCATGATTGATTTTAAGCTAATCCAATTTCTTGTAAAGACCATGTATCTCTTCTGACATCACAGCGTTTGACATCACAACCAGTCAAAAGTATCTCACGTATGAGGGATGAACAGTCTCACAAGTACCACTGACAGCATGCAGAGCATCAGTGCTTTCCACAGGATGTCAAGAGAGAAAAGCATTGTCTCCTATACAGGAAGTCTATTTGTAAATAATGTCTATTCTTTGAAAACTCAGAAAGATCTCAACAGCTGGTTTTGCAGCTAGATATTGCAGTGATCTACCTCGTACTGGAAACAGATGAGAAAGTTAGTGTGAACTAGCAGGGCTCAGGACTTAAAACCCAGCTTTTTAAGTCATGGATCTGCTTCTAGGCAAAAGTAAATGAATGGGTCTGCAATGTGTTTTACTTATGCCTATTGTATCCTTGTACCCAAAGGTGAGTTCTACGAACTTCTATTATTTGATCATCTCTGTCCACTCTGAAAAAAACCCAATATGAATATTTCCATAAACTTCAACAGACATTTAGTCCTGCTTGTAAATTACTCACACAAAGGGATCCGAGCTCAATAATAATTTAATACTAAGTTCTGAAAGAAAATCATAACTTGTTATCAGTATTTTCAATTCTTCTCTCCTCAGTCACATTTCTCACTCCTGAAGTTTTAAAAAGAGCAGAATATTATCAAGATATTTTAACAGTGACCATATCAAAACTGCTGCCTTAATTTTTCAAGGCAGCAGGTTTTTTTGTTAATGATAGAAAATATTTTCAGAAGCGTAATCTAGAGCTCAGTGACATCTCATTGATGTTTAAGCTTTAAGTGAAAGAACAAATTATCTCAGTGCAAACCATTACAAGTACTAGCAATAAGGGAACCATCCATTAAGTTGACTGTACTGTCTACCAAAGCCACTTCAGAGGGAAAATGCTGTTCTTACATTGCTACCTTCACAGCTGATGTCTCCTAAATATTTGCAGTATATGTCTACAAAATGTGAGGTTAAAAAGTAATACCACTGGATAACAGTGAATTAAAAAAATCTTCCTGATCAATTAGAAAATTCAAGTCTAGAATTAAGATCTAGAAAAATAGGACTGGAAAGGACCCAAGGGATCACTTAGTCTTTCCACTGTTAAAAACGTAAAATCAATTGTACCATTTTTTTCATGACACAGACTCCTCAATGTTTCTAAGTAATTCACTATACTGTTTCGTTACCTTTACCAATTGAAGTAAAAATTAACTGAAAATTCTTATATAAATTTTTCTTGCTGCAGTTTAAGTCAATTTCTTCTTCCTGATCTTTGTAACAGCTTTTGCATACCTGACTTCTTGTTTTCCACCCTCTGTTCTTCCATCTTCTTTGGGTTTAAATACTCTCAGTCTCTTTAACTTTCTGTTAAAGTTCTGATCTGTCCGTGGTCTGTCCCATCCAGATCTTTCAGATCTTTCTGATTGATCCACACCATCTTCAAAAAGTTGTACATCTTTCTCAAGTTGCCCAAAATAAAGAAAAAATACACTCACACTTGAGGCCTTACTAATTGTAAATAAATTGAATTTACTAAATTTATTAATGATAAATAAATGTTTTTAAAAAGAATAATTATTTAACATTTCTTACAAGATCTGTTTATGTCACATTCTAGTATACATCACAAAATATTCTCTTACAACCTTGATGGTTCATGGCTAGCTCCTTGCGCACCATAACCTGAAAAATCTTTTTTACAAGTTTGCTTTCTAAACAGTTAATCCTTTCCTAAACTTCTGCAGCATATTACTGCCACAAAAATAGAGTTCTTCCTATTTATCATAATGGATTTCATCCCTATTTCCCATACTATATCTCTAATTTGTCAAAATTATTGTGAATTGTAAATCCTTTCTCCAATGCAGTTGCTATCCAACTTTGTCTCCTATAGTATATTTATTAAGTAACTCTTCATTTCATCATCCAAGTACCTAAAAGAGCCAAGAAGTGCCTTTGCAGAGCATCACATTCTTCTGTTTATTAGACCACAGATTCCCACTCCGTGGTACAGTTGTCTTTTGCATGTACACAACAGTTTAATCTAGACCATTAAGCAGTCTTATGAAAATGTCCTGTAAGGGAATTGTAAATGATTTTTCAGACTGGATATCCTGCATTGAAAAGTAGTTTAAAAATATATGAAAGTAGCACAATTTTTCTTTCTTTTTTTTTTTCCAACTTCATCTGTTCTTAAATTTATCAAAAGTTTGTTTTCTTAATGTAGGTGCAAATAAAAAGTTCTGGTACAAAAACTTAAGATTCCAATCCTCTATTGCACGGACTGTTAAATAATAGTAACAACCTGTAAAGATCATATTAGATTAATAGATTAGAATAATTACATATTAAATGACATCTCAGTTTCCCATCTAAATGTCATCAATGTGAAATGCTTGATGTTACATAAAGCACATTAGAGGTAGGTCTCCTCCCAGAGTGATTTTTGGTTTTTTGGATTTCATCTGAATAGAGCCAGATATTTCAGGAGATATGATTTTCTCTTAAATCTTCTTCTTTGAAAGTCCTCCTGAATCTTCTGGTGAAGATAGATCCTTACTAATGTATTATTTATGATTTTGAATTAATAATCATAGCATTTGTGCTTCAACAACAGGATGTTTCACTAATACAGGGCACAACTTATTATAGAATTCAATATTGTTTTTAAAAAGATTATGTACTACTAAAGTTAACTAAGGATGCAAGGGACAATATCACCTCTTGCTTGCTTTTTATTCATAGATAATTAGATGGAATAGAATGTATTGCCAAATGTCGAGAACAAGTATTTGGCTTAGATGAAGAAAATAAAATTCAGAAAATACATAGGAAGTCTAATAACCGTTTCTAAGAATAAATGCATTGGTCCTGCTTAATTGCAGTGAGAAGCCAAGAACCTTTAACTTACAGTAAGCTTAAGTATAGGATTTAACGTAGCTATTTTATAAAATGCCATTTAAAATAATATAGGATTTAAAATAATAAATTATATCTCTGTCCCAAAAAATCATTGACAGATCTGAAGATACTGATGTAACTTTTTTGGTTTTGCCAGGTCTTTTGGTACTCACTTAAGGTACTAACATTTTCTCCTTTTTGTTTATCATTCATTTGTAATGATTGGGACTACTTGAAAATCAAAACCTTTTTCGAAAAAAAACCCTAAAACCTTTTTTTTGGTAATGGTTAGAAGATGAGCTTTTTTAAAAAAGAAGTGGTTATCAGAACAGATTAACATTTAGATTTTCGAAATTTAATTTTGCCATTTATTTTTATTTCTGTTTTTCCCGTAAAAACATAAAAATATCAAAACAGAATTCACATTTTCTTTTTAAAACGTAAATATTTCTTGAAAGCAATCAGTACCACCAAAATATCTATCTTAAGAAAAAAGGGCTATTGGGGAACAAAAAGTTGTAACATCTAACACACTTCATTTCAAATACTTGACTTCATTCTAGCATCAATAGTATATAAAAATATTATGCACTTTACCTTCCACTAAAACCAGCTGTATGATCTTTTTTAGGAAGGGTTGTTAGCAATACTACATTGTTGCTTCTGTATGCAGTTGCATTAATTGTAGAGCTATCGTTATATAGCTATTTCAGAATGAGCATTGTAAAAGAGATTTTGACCTCTGCTTTCCTTTCTGTCTAGCACACCACTATGCGCAAATCAGCACAGATTCCAAATGTGAAATACTGATTTATTTGGATTGCTGCTACTCATGATCTAACAATTCAGAAAGGTCACTTGTGGGTGGCCCACAAGCTATGAAGATCTCAAGTAACAAGGAGGAGCAGGTTGCCCTCATCTGTACCCTGGAAGAAAACTGGCAAGTACAAACTTCTTTCCTTGGAAACAAGTCAAACCACAACACTTTTTTCCAAAATGCTCCCTCCTCCCTTCATCCTTTATTTTAAGAAACTAAGAAATAAAGGATTTTGAATTTCTTTAGAGAGGGGTGCAAGAAACAGGTTGGTGTCAGCACCTCCCTACAACCATAACATGCTAGACTGGTTCACATTAAGTATTATCTACCAGTTTCTGTGAGATTGCTCTCAAAATAAGGTGTTATTCAGTGTAATGATGGCAGAATCTTCTCATACTTGTTCAAGGAAAGGGAGATACACACGTACAAAGAGAGTTAAAGGGCAGAGATTCTAATGTCCTTGAGCAAATGTATTCATTTTTTCTTCTCTGTACTGCTTCAATCCAAACAATTCATTCTTTCTTTCTTTCTTTCTTTCTTTCTTTCTTTCTTTTTCTTTCTTTCTTTCTTTCTTTCTTTCTTTCTTTCCTTCTTTCTTTCCTTCTTTCTTTCCTTCTTTCTTTCTTTCTTTCCTTCTTTCCTTCTTTCCTTTCCTTCTTTCTTTCCTTCTTTCCTTCCTTCTTTCCTTCTTTCCTTCCTTCTTTCCTTCTTTCCTTCTTTCCTTCTTTTCTTTCCTTCTTTCCTTCCTCCTTTCCTTCTTTCCTTCCTTCTTTCCTTCCTTCTTTCTTTCCTTCTTTCCTTCCTTCTTTCTTTCCTTCTTTCCTTCTTTCTCTCTTTCTTTCTTTCTCTCTTTCTCTCTCTCTTTTTCTTTCTTTGTCACAGAGAAAACTTAGTTTGGACAAGTGCAGAGAAAAAACTGCTATGAGGACTGCAAAGAGAAACTGCTTTTTGCTAAGCTGCCTCCTAGTCCTCTGCACTATATGGCTGAAAAGTTAAACATACAGCAGTCATTGACTTCAAATTAAGTGGTAATGAATGCAGATTTCCATGAAGATTCCACAAGTTAGTAATTACAGTTTTATTGCAATTGGAAATGGTGAAATAAACTCAGTCTCCACTGTCCCATACATGTAATTGATGACTTAATTTGTCTTCCGCACTCTCACAGCTTTAATATTTCTCCATCAACGCCATGAAAATTAATAGGATGCAAAATGTATAAAATCATATCCCCCAAGAAAACACTGTTCCCTACCAGTGAAGCACATTTATTTCATTTGCCTTTACTGTGTGGTCACCATATTTTTTCTATTTTTCCCTTTTCCTTTTCCTTTCCTTTTCCTTTTCCTTTTCCTTTTCCTTTTCCTTTTCCTTTTCCTTTTCCTTTTCCTTTTCCTTTTCCTTTTCCTTTTCTTTTTCCTTTTCCTTTTCCTTTTCCTTTTCCTTTCCCTTTCCCTTTCCCTTTCCCTTTCCCTTTCCCTTTCCCTTTCCCTTTTTTTTCTTTTTTTTTCTTTTTTTGTCTTTTTTTTTCCATTTTCTTTCTTTCCTCAGTGACATTTTCAGACTTGGCATTTTGTGACATTTTCAGTTTCATATTGCTAACTGTCTGACAGCAGAATTAAAAGTACACCCAGAGGAAGAGTTGCAGTAAGGCACATCAGCAGAGGTTTACATGAGCTCCTTTCCTTACAAATATTTATAAATAGACAGCTTTCATAAGAAAAGGCTAGGCTGATTTTTCATTTTGTTTTTGTCTCTGTTGCGGTTTATGCTGTGATTCACTTCATTTTGTAAAACCAGGGGCTCTATAGTCTTCCTCTGGGATTCAGTCAAGCAATAATAAATCAGAATAACAAGAAACTACTGTTCTGCAGCAGACTGTGGTTGTACTAGGTGAAGGGAGACTCACAGAATGAGGAGGAAATAATCCTCATGGACACATCTGGAGGAGTGACCTGTCTTGCTGCCTTTTGGCAAGAGTATCTTCTGCATTTTTGCAAGGGATCACTAAGGTCTCACTAGCTGCTGTACAGGCTATGATGCTAGTCCACTGCTAACTGCAGGATTTTGGGGGTTTTTGAGCAAGAGTGGGTTTTAATTTTAATTGATGTGCAGTGTAAAATATTACCTCAAGAACAACCCAAAGCAGTCCAAGAAATACATCCTCATTTAACCTTCAGGAAGATGAGGAAATAAGGTGCTCTTTATGGGAAGGGATGAGTCAGGACTGTTTGCACCTGTCACAGCTAATTTTTTTCAAAGTTGAGGCTTTTTACCTCAGGAATTTCTCTAACATAAGTTGGAAAAACATGATATATTAATTTGCCTGACCTGCAGGTCTATTTGCGTCAAGGTCTGAAAGCTCGGCTCCATCTATATCTACAGGCCATGTTAAAATTTAAAACAAATCAACAAACATCTTATTCAAGTAACATGTGGGGGTGTTTTTTTCCTAACCTCAAATTGGTGTGAAGCTGTTCTTGTGTCTGTGTTAGATCTATATGGTATTTTTCCATGAGATATTTTTCCTGTGTCAAAATGGCTTTTCTGCTACACAGGAATGTTGGTAGTATCCTCCCCTCCTTTCCATTTTCTACAAAACAAGAATATTGTTCATGTAATTTCTTTTTAGTTGGTTTCAACCGGTCTAAGAAAATAGATCAATGTTCAAGAAAAATTCAAGATTTTTAGCATAAAAGAAAGGCATCACAGGAAATGACATAATTTTCCAACATGCACTATGAGATAGGAAATTCATCTAGTTTTCCAGTGACTTACTTAGACTGGGAAAAAAAAAAAAAGTTAAAATATTCAATATATGCAAACATTTCACAATACCTCACTGGATCTTAATTCAGAAAGAGGTGTGAAAAGAAGACAATCAACAAGATACCATATCTCTCTTTTTCCCTTCAAAGTTTGTATTCCCCAAAAAAATGAGCACACACTACCTAGTGATCCAAGCAGTAGATGAAGAGAAAGAAAGAGCAAAATATAAGTCTAGAAATAGGCAGGGCTCACTGACAGAAGATAAATTTATACCTATCTTTCTACCAATATACTGAAGCCTTCTTGCTGCAGTTTCTTTATGAAAGTCACTCAGTAAAGAAATAATCATTAGAAGTGCCAGGCTAAAGCTCAAGTAACAGTGGCACTTTCATACTTATTTATATCTACCTAGATTTATTGAAAGCATCCCAGCTATCCTCCAGGTAATAGTATAAATACTAAAATTCTATTTAAATATCTGTGACACTTGGGGCTGCCATTGGTGGGTTGTGAACCTGCCATACAAAGAGACAGCCTATAACTGGCCACCATGGTCCCCTCAGCCTACACCTAGATCGGTAAAATGACCAGCCTGAAGGTCAACAGCTGGAGGCTATGCTTATCTAGCCAGTGAGAAGCTGTGGCAGATGGATATGCTTTGCATTAAACATTTTCTTTGCATGGAAAGTTGCAGGCTTTGACGATGGATTATTGTCACCTGCAGACTCAGGGGCATAACTGGCGATAACCACAAAGGAAGCAGATACCGATATCCACCTCTGCAGAGGCAGGACAGATAATTCTGCTCTTATGCCCCACGGTTTTGCCTGTCCCCGAATAGGGGCACCAGAATGTGCCGAGCTTGCAAAACCAGGCCCATCTGCCATTGTCAAACAGATGTTTCCTGGAACTGGGCAAAGACTTTGAGACTGGAACTGTATAAAAATGGTTCCACCAGGAGCTTGAATGGGGATCCCCACCACCATCAAGATACCCAAAGTGAAGAAGACTAATGGGTTGCTGCTGGATCCACGGGTGGTGATATCTCTTCTTCTCTTTTCTCTCTCTCTCTCCCCCTCTCTTCCTCTTGTAACCTCTCTCTCTCTCCTTAGAAACTTATTGCACAGGACTTACTTTTCCAATCCATGTTATCTTATTAAGTAGCCGTTAGCAAGTTACCGTTTCTACCTATGTGCCTTGTATTGTTTCTAGTTACATAGTTGTTGTTGAGTCATTGTTTTAATAAATGATAACATTAATTTGCTGGTGTCATTTCACCTTAATTCTGTCCAAGGGGATCATGAACTTGGTCATTAGTCCCAAGGGGAGGGAACAGCTCCCTTTCAGGCCACAACAGAAATGTGTAAGATTTACAATTGCTACAAAGACAGCAGAAAATCCCCTTTTCCCTGGGTTTACCTGCAAAGCCACTGAGCCCCCTCTTTTTACAGGTGAAGACTGGGAACACATCGGCATTACCAAGGTTATACTTAGCATTGCTAATGTATCCATATAACTAATATCAAGCATAAACCTTGTTGTTATTTTCTTTTTCAGCACAGTTGTTTTAATGTTCATGCTGTGCATTTTGTGAAGTAGTAGTCTAAAAATTCCCATTTTCTTCTGATTTTAGAGAGCATTCAAGTGTAAATAGTAGTTGATTTCCCCACAGCACCTGTCTGCTGTCCTCATCATTTTTTTTCTCTAGCAAATGCAACACTCTGTTAGCATATGTAGCTTCATCAATTTTCATTATCCTTCCACTTTTCTTCTAGACCTACTTACGTTATATATAACAAAGACCATACCCGTTATGGATAAGATCTTCTTAAGCACAGAATAGTCTTCATGCTTGTCTCTTCACAGTTTCCCAGAATGTATGTATGGTTTAAAGTTTATAACTTTCGAAAACAGAAAATCTATTGGTTTACTTCTCACCTATACCTGTAAGATTCTGACCTACAGCCATTACCTAGCACGCCTATCAACTAAAAGATCTCCTTCCCTATTATATCGCTTGTATAATCTAGTCAACACTAAAGCAGCAGTATTAATACTGAGATTTTGTCTAAGAAGGCTCAACAATATGAACAACAAGAAACCAAAGCTGTCCATTTTTATATTTTCCAATGTATTTGTGCTTACACTCCATGATTTTTTAGAGCGTGAAGGAGAAAATCTGCCTAGTGGGAAGTCATAGTGTGTCACAGATGTTACTTACACAACTATGGTGGGCTTGTCCACTAGCAATGTTTCAAATTAATAATGTGAAAGCAACCTCTGATCCAGTGTTTTCATTTCTCAACCGCTATGTACAGTTTTGGTCTCTGCAGCTCCAGAATGCTTGAAAATATTTAACAGGTAATAAAATTATTAGAAAGAGCCCTTACAACGACGTAATAAAAATGTTAGACTTATTTATCCATTTGAAGAGGAAAAGGCTACAGAGGAATATAATCAAGGTTTGCAAAATCATGATTGTGGTGGTAAGATGAATGTGGAACTGCCACTCAGGATATTCTGCAACTGTGGAATCACTGTGTGCATGCTGGAACTATGAGGAGATCATTTTGAAAAAAAAAAAAAAGAACAGAAAGGGCTTTTTTACACAGCAGATAATGAGCTTCTGGGATATGGTGTCACAAAAGACTTACAAAGGCAAACAGCATTAGCAAATTCAAAAGAGGATTAGCCTGATTCATGGATAACAGGTCTTCAAACAGACCTGTAAAGCAGACAGATACCGGCTAACATATTTAATGCTGGGATGATTGCAGGAGCTGGAGGCACATCAGGGGAAAGGACCACCAGAACCACTGCCACTGTTGGAGGGAGACTACCAGGTCAGGCCAACCATCAGTGTGACCTCCTGGGAAATTTCTAATATTTCTTTCTTTGAATCATAGTCCTTTTCATTTATTGCAAAATCTGACCTATGGATAACATTTCATAATTGAGTTTCCAGGTCAAACCGTGTTTTCCTCTTTAGTTGTGTATTCACCAAGTGTCTACACAGTCTCTGAGAACAGCTGAAACTTAAACAGTAACCTATTGTAGCTGCTCTTCCAAGTCAGAACAAGTCTTCCCTTGGACTTGAGTCTATGCAGCTTTAATGAACAATATTTAACATTTTTTCCTAATCTCACAGTTCTGCTAATTGAGGATTCAAATTCCAATGGTTTCACAAAAGGTTTGTCATAGGGAGCCCATTTTTGCCTCAGGTCTGAAAAAATTTCTATGTCACAAAAAAAAGGCAGTAAAATTTGACGCCAAAATCTACCTGTCCTCATCCGAAGCCCGCACAAAGCAGGTAAGGGACTTACTTGTCACCTGTAGAATGACCTATGTGCCACATCACAGAAGCCTATCTTTACTGTACAATAGCTTTCCTCACAGAGGTCTTGTCTATGGATAAATGGGGTGACGTATACCCACACGCTGTTTCCAGTCTTTTAATCATCATAAACCCCTATAAATAGAACAAGAAAAAGAGCAGCAGCAAACGGCAATAAATGTGAGAAAACAATTTTTTAAAAGGAGTAAAATGAAGATAGACCAATCATCCTTCAACATACAAATTACACAAAGTATGCAATTTGAGTCAGATGAATGATGAGTGAAATTTTTTTTGGTCACAGTCTGTTGTCAGTATTCAGCAACAAGAAAGAGAGAGAGTCAATGTAAGAATACCTCCATCTTTTGAAAAATAAAAAAAAACCAGAACTTCTTTTATTTGTCAGGGATGACCCAACAAGAGTTACGTTTGATCTACAGTATTAAGCAAACAGAGTCTCACAAAAAGCAGAGTATATTCTATTGTAGGAAAGCAATATCTCTTTAAAAAGGTACTATTTGGCTCTCCCTATTCCCTCCTGCTTGTGTGTAAACTCTTACAGAAATGGTGCACTGCACCAAAATTCACCTATAACTGGCAGTTCAAATAAATAATAAAAATAAAAACTTGGAAACAATACAGTGAAATGAACGTTTTGATAAATGAGTTTCCTCAGTTTCTTAGGCAATGACGCATGTAGGGTTTCTAATTTTAACATAAAGGCAACAAATACACAGTACAAAACATATTTTTAAAACCCTTTTGTTAAAACAACCCTTTAACCTTAAAGATAAATGAGATATTTTTTATGGCTTTGGATTTTTTCCAAAATACAGCACTTCTGTTTGCACAAGGTGTGAAGGATCAAATCACTGCCTACAACAGCTTGGAAAGAAGACAGTCAGGCTTGATGGGCATGATGATATTTGTAAGTTCAGCCAGAGTGCAAAACAAACAAACCTCTCAGGTACCCATCAGAAGCAGGTGTCATCTCCTCAGGACAGATTCATACTGTGATTTGGGTTTTATTCCCCGTGTCCACTTGTCATTAATGCCCATTTCTGATCTGGAAAAAGGTTGTTAGAAGCAGCATGCAGTCTTTGCTATTGCTGTCCTTTCTCATGGCGGTATTCACATTTTTCCCTTTCACAGATTTTGATGAAAAGCATTTGATCATTTCTGATAAACTGGTGAAATAAACTCCTTTCATACTTTTGTACAACTGGTCTGGTCCTTGGTCCTGCGAAATAATTCTTGCAAAGGAAAAGCAATTGTGGTTCAACGTGCCTGGGAGAGAATTCTCTTGTGCAGAAGCAACCCCTTGTGTCCAGCATCATTACAGCTCCTGACCATCAGCAGCATGCTAAACTAAGCACCCCGGTATTAGCTAACAGATTGTAAGGAAAAAAACCCAAGCTCCTCACATCGTTTATTTTGAGCTGTGCCTAACACACCCATGGCCGTTTGCAATTCTCAGAAAATAAGGTGTGCAGGTGAAGAAAACTGAATCTGCCCCAGAATTTACACATGCCTGGAAGGACTTCTTGACATAGCAGTCACAGAGCCATTAAATGCTGTGATAACAAAGTTATTATCTGGAAGGAGTTCACAAGTTGAGAAATTTAGTGTTGAACACAAGAGCTGGGCCAGGTAGGCACAGCAGCATGGGGACATATCTTTGTTAATTAAAAAAAAAAAAAAAAAATTGAGGTTAAAGATAGAACTGATAGATTGTCTGGCAAAAACCTTAGCATCAATTCATCTTGTAACAACAACTTAGACTACATTTACAGCTACAAGTTATTTTATTCAGGGGAATGTGGAACATACTCTGCTGGCAAAACCGAAATTTCTTTTAGTTACATCCAAGTGCTTTTTTAGTGCATTAAACCAGTTTAACACTGACAAAGCACTTCAAATGTAGTCAGCCCAAATATCCCTAATCTAACACCTAACACTTTGCAATAAACTCCTCCTTGCATATATTTTGATTACATAGGTTATCTTTTTCCATATTTCAGACTGTATGCATTTCAGGTCATGGGATGTTGATTCCTTGATATAAAAAGAATGAGGTTCAATGTGTGGACTAGACCTCCTGTGAGATAAGGAAGACACAATGACTTTGAATTCATCAACAAAACACAACTGGAAAACAAGCAGAAGCAAAATATGTTCCTCTAGATCTATGGTTCACTTCAGCAAAATCAGAAATCTTTTATGTCAAAAATCTACTTAAATCTACTGTCAGAAAAGCAAGTAGAGCTAAGAAAATAAAGTGAAAGAGTGTTCAAAGACAGGCATTGGTTTGGTTATTACACACATATTCATCTCAGCCATAGCAAGTGGGCGGTCCGTCTTGGAGCTGGCTAGCATTGGATCTGTCAGACATGGGGAAGCTTCTAGCAGCTTCTCACAGAAGCCATCCCTGTCGCTCTCCTGCTATCAAAACCTGGCCACGCAAACATCTACATTCTACCCCTCACCTCTGCAAATCACACATTTAAGAATTATCATTAAAATCCACATTTATCACACAGTCTTCTTAAACTTCACCAACTTCACTCACATCAACAGAAAGAATTCCCCACACCAAAACCAAAACATCATTACAACACCGAACAAAAGCAAACAATTTACACAGCATCCACCCCTCATCCCTTTCACCACAGATTACAATCACTGAAATTCCTAGTGATGGTTCTGCTTTCAAACATTTTTCATTCCTTGTTTTGCACATTACCTTTCCCAATTACTATCCTTATCTCAAATTCCTCATGCCCCACGTTGGGTGCCAAAAAGGATGTGTTAGCGGTTGCTCCAGAAGACAAACATTGTAATAATGAATACGCCCCTCCGCTCCTCCTTTCCCTTAGCTTTTTCTGCTGGTGTTATCAACACACACTGGGTTTGTCTGAGGTGGAGCTGATTTCCTCCACAGCCACCCTGTCAGTGCTGTGCTTTGTACTGGTAGGAGAAAGGTGTTGCTGTCTTTCGGCCGCCGCTGAGCAGAGCTCGCCCAGCATCCAGGCTGTGTCTCCAACATTGCCCCTCACCTGGAGGCTGGGGGTGGGCATGAGCATGGGAGGGCACACAGCCAGGACAGCTGAGCCAAGCTGACCAAAGGGATCACAGAATCACAGAATGTTAGGGGTTGGAAGGGACCTCTGAAGATCATCTGGTCCAACCCCCCTGCCAGAGCAGGTCCACCTACAGCAGGTTGCACAGGATGGCGTCAGGCGGGTTGGGAATGTCTCCAGAGTCGGAGACTCCACCATCTCTGTGGGCAGCCTGTGCCAGTGCTCTGCCACCCTCCAAGGAAAGATATTCCATAACACATGACATCTGCTCAGCAATAAAACTAGGAGAAAGGAGAGGGCAATTGTTATGACATTTGTCTTCTGGAGCAACCACTACGCATACTGAAGCCTGAGGCCAGACGCGTACTACTGCTTCCTGGGAAATAGCTTGACATTGCCTACTGATGTGAAGTAGAGACTCTTTTGTTTTCCTTTGCTTCTATGCAAGGTCTTTGGTTTTGCTTTATTAAACTGACTTTATCTTGACTTTAAAGGACTTTTCCAATTTTATTTTCTCCCCACTTATGTCCTGCTGAGGACTGGAGTGACAGTGGGCAGCTGCTGTCCAGCCAAGGTCAACTCACCACATGCCTTTCACCCACCTTTTGTCCCCACACCTCTTTCCATAGCCATTTTCTAAAACATGCTAAAACTGCTCTTTTGAAGATAACTATAAAAGCTGGGTAAGTTAATTTGTAGTTTCAGAATTAAAATCTGAACAACATCCACCTTATATAAGTTACAGTTTAACTTATTTTAAACAAATTTAATATTAATAGCAAAATATTATCTTCTGTTATAAAGCAAATAAACTTAACTAAAAATAACTTAGTTTGGCCCTTAAGCAAACCCTTTTTTTTTTTAAGAACAAAACAAGAAGTTGCCATTACCATGAGAATTATAATATATCACCTTGCACAAGTTAGGCTGGTGACCACCCATGACTATAAACTTTTGTGAATGCACCTGTTTCTATAAATGTTTTGTCCTCTCATCCAGTTCACCATCTGCCTTATCCACCTGTTGCATGATGCCTAAATCTGAGGCTGAATTCTCTAGGGCAAGGATTGTTTTGTGCCGTTTGTGAAACGCTTAGGACAATTAAATTCTCACCCCTGCTGAGATCCTTAGGGACTTCTATCATTCAGGCAAAGAATAATTAGAAGATCAGAAATATAAAACACTCTGTGGTGGTTTCACATAGTCTCAGACACAAACAATATTTTCAGCCAAGTGTGCTCTCAGCAACTATGAAATAAGCTTAGAAGTGTAGTGTCTGCAGTGCTGGAAATCAGGCCAATACACTCTATATTTTACATCACATGATCTCTAATGATGACCTAATCTTGAAAAAGGATAGTCATTTGAAATAAGTGTGTCTCTAGAAATGGCAGAATCTTGGAGTCAAAAGCAAGTGTGCAGAAATATTTTACAAATGGACAACACTTTCCATATTCTTTAATTTAACAGAAGCATATAACAAACTCACATCTTGGATATAGAATGAACATCTTGCCTGAGAGTTCAGTAATATCAAATATTATTCAAACCTGAATTGTAGTGACTGTGTATCCCTGATTCAGTGTATGGTATGAATTGTCCATTCAGTGCTAAACTAAAACGCCAGTAGAAAAACACAGTGGTAATTATATATTAGACCGTATTAAAAAAAACCAAAAAATGAAACTGAGCCAATATGTCCGCATTTTGAAGAGCAGAACTGAAAGTACTTTTTGGTAAAATCTCTGAATTTAAGTTTCTCAAACTATATAGTATTCATAGTTTAGGCTGAAAGTTACCTCAGAGAACAGCAAAAGTACTTTTGTATTTTATATTTTGGCCAGGTGAATGGTGCATTTCCAGAATTTACATTTAGTACAAGGGATTAGCTGAAGCCAATTTGGAAACAGAGTAGAAGGAAAAAAAGCATACATTAAAAAGGATATGAAAACATACAAAATACTAGCAAATGTATTAATGGATGCTGGCAGGCAGCAGATAGTCAAGGTATACCTGACACTGATCAGCAGCTTTGCTCTGATCTGACATCCAAAACAGCTTTTGAGTTTTCAGAGGCTTTGGCGAGCAGCTCACCCTTCACTCTTGGCAGGAGTTTGTTTGGAATTTTTCCCTCTAATGATGGCAATGACCATCTGGGCCAGCATTTGGCAACCAAGAATTTTTCTTCAGCTTTTATAATCGGGCTATAGCAGCAATTGCTTATAAACAGTAAACACTTTCCAGTTCAGTAACGTGTCTGCTGAGGCTCTTCCTGTTACTCTTTCTGGCATGCAGTATGTTTCATGGCAGACATCTCTGGGAAAGTGAATGACTTCCTTTCATTCTTAGTGATAGCATTTCAGCTCAAAGTTGAATACAGACTTGAAAACCTGTTCCTGGATTCCTTCTTCAGACAGGCAGCTGGTGTCCCTCACAAGAAACAGAGTCCCAACACTTATGGTTTTGTGTTTTTTATGTTAAGAGACTAAAGTCCAAAATTCAAAATTTTTCTCCTTCTGAACATGAGTTGGAATTCTTGCTGCTTCAGACTGAACAAGGGATGCTTACAGACTGGTCACACAGAATTATGTAGATGGTTCTTGTTATGTTCAGAATACTTTGTTTTAAATATATGCAAACAACAACGAACGACTGCTATCATCAGGCAACAACTGATTTATGCACAAAATGTACCTAAATTCCCCATCTCATCCCACAAGGTGCTTAAACCATGGACTTAGGAAAATAACTAGGGTTAGTCTGTCTACACGCATAGACTGTTTGGCAAAGACATTTTATTCCAAGCTATCTTGCTGCCGGATGCTTTCGTTTACTTGCGGAAAAACAAAATGTTGTCATAATTTGACATACGTGTTTTTCCACCCCTTGATAAGAAAGTGATCTTGTCCTAGAACTAACTGCTGTTATCAGTTAAACAATGCAAGTAAAAAAAAGACAGAGAGCTGACATCACAAAGGTTTTGCAGAGGGAGATCTGCCAAATGTGTAAAAGAAATCACAGCCTTAAGTTAAAAACCAATAATAATCATGTATAGATACAGCTCCTTGCTTGGTAATGTTCCATTAAAAAAATTATTTTCTTTGATATTAAGGAAACTGAGATTGGCCAATGAATGTCACTTTTAGTATTAATTTATTATAGGAAACAACTTGATTATTAGTATTTTGCTTGCCTGTTTTTCACAGATAAATTTTCCTATTCCTGTTATCTACTAACTTGCATTTTGTTGACTTTTTGTCCTCTGAAGCAAATAAAGAAATAAGAGAACATTTTATTTGGCTTTCTTTGCATTATCACTCCTGGCTGATAGAGTCCATTGACACTTTAATAGATTCAGCTGGGTGTCTTCTAATTCTAACACATTAAAAAGAATTATCCAGAGCTAACACAGGGAGGGTCAGGGCCTGGAGATCATCCATGCGCCTTACCATGATGCCCTGCCAAATCTCCCTCGGGATGCCTCGCACCCATGGGACTGGGAGCCATGCCATGTCCTGGTCTCATGCATGGGACTCAGATGCACACCATGCCTTTGTCTCCAGTCCTGTTACTGGCCCTGCTTCCTGCTGCTGGACTGACTCTGGACCTGACTTAACCCCTGGCCATGCCCAGTGCACAGCTCTGCCTATCACATATTAATAATAAAAATGAACTAAAAATTCTGAACTGTGCCTAATTATTCAGTCCCCGAACAAACTCATGGTTACGTGAGCACATTCAAGTACACATTTACCTTGCTTTTGATGACAAGCACTACCATTAAAAAACATTAGCTTAGAATGCAAGCACAAACATTTACTGTTTGCACCATGGTACTTTTTATTGTACAAGTATACTTGAACTATGACAAATTAAAATATTTTAAATGGAAACTACAGTTAAAATCATTTTACCTGTGATTACAAAGCTTACAGATCTCAACGAAAACTTCATGACAGAAAATGTAAAAAGTGAAAAACATTTTTAATGGGACTTGTAGGAATGTAACTTATCACACCTTGGGCTGGAGGTACGTGTATAGACAGGGTACTGTGTTGGCTTGAATAATCGTGCACTTTCTATAACAAGACAAAACGCCAGTGCATATATACCCAAGTTACTTTTAAGCCTACCGGCTGAGGTATAAAATACCATGCTAGCTGCAGCAATAGGGAGCTCAGTGAGGATTAATTTACCATCTTAAAAAGCCAAATTATCCTGTGCTGAGTTCAGTGTACCTACAAGAAATCTGTCTCATTTTGGTAATTAAGCTAAGGCAGAAAGCTAAAAGTGGACAGGGAGGGATGCGGGGAGGTGCAGTCTGTGACTGCAGGACTGTTTTCCACTCCCGTACTGAATATGTCCCTGCACTTATCACTTCTGGTCAGCATCCTCTGGCCTCCGAATCAATGAATCCTCTGACTTTACATCCAACTGCTGTTTCTCTTTTCTGTAGCCACTTAACAACCTGTCCCATTCCCCTCCATTTTATCTGAAAATACTTTTCCCTCCTCGACATTTCTGGGTCCCAGGGTGCGTCAGCAAGGACCGCCCTGTGAAACTGAGTCTGGGCTTTAGCAGAAAGAGGGAAACTTCAGCTGTAAATCTCTTTTCTGGAAAGGAGGCAAAGTGGGCAGAAAAGCAGTTGGTGACAGGAGGCGGATTCCTCTGTCTGGACTGAGATTTGGGAGGACACGAAAACTGGAGCTCCTGGCATTGTTCTGCGTCTGGATTCACCCATGGCTGAAGTCTCATGGGTAGCACCCACACAGCCAGAGTCCTGAGAACTGGCAACACGGCAGCCTCGACGTGAAAAAAAAGGCATGCGTTAGAGCTGCCAGCATTTATGGGCACTGTGCCCAGCATTCAGGAAGATAAAAGACTGGGATGTGCTGGGGAAATGCTTTTAATCACGTTTCTTACCTAGCAATCCCAGCAGAATTTGGGCCTTTTTAGACCCTGTATTGTGCTAACATGGATTTCTGTGGGCCAGCTCAAAAGCATGTAATTTCCACACTCCAGAGTACTGAAATACTTGCCCTACTTGGGTATCCCTCGCATGGCTGTGCAACCACCAACTCAGTTTTCACTGAGAGACAACAGATAGAAACTGAAGCACCTATGAGCTGGTGGTGTTATGGATGCAAGCAATGTTTAATAGTTCTATCAGCTTCTCAGTTGGTATAAATTGATAAAACTTTAATATTCACACTGGCTGTGAATCCAGCCTTTAAAAATTAATATAGTCGTCAAAAGTGGCAACGTGGCACCTGAAGTACACTGTTCATCTACACAGTAGCAATAGCAATGGGCCACACAGGTGACACTATACAGAATCACAGGAAGTTAAGGGTTGGAAGGGACCTCTGGAGATCATCTGGTCCAACCCCCCTGCCAGAGCAGGTCCACCTACAGCAGGGGGCACAGGATGGCATCCAGGCGGGTTTTGAATGTCTCCAGAGTCAGAGACTCCACCATCTCTGTGGGCAGCCTGTGCCAGGGCTCTGCCACCCTCAAAGGAAAGAAGTTTCTCCTCATGTTGAGATGGAACTTCCTAAATTTGATTTTATACCCATTGCCCCTTGTCCTGTCACTGGGTACTACTGAAAAAAGACTGGCCCCCTTCTCCTGACACCCTCCCTCTAAGTATTTGTAAACATTGATGAGATCCCCCCTCAGGCTTCTCTTCTCTAGACTTGAAAGACCCAAGTCCCTCAGCCTTTCCTCATAAGAAAGATGCTCCAGCTCCCTAATCATCCTTGTGGCCCTTTGCTATACCTCACAGCAACGTATCACTGGTGACCATAAGGGCTTTCTGTTTATCAGAGTGGGCAATGGAAACACAGCATGACACTTAACTCACTGCCTATTCAGCTGCCTTATCTCTTCTCCCATTCAAAAATAAAAAAGATACCAATTACAGTAAATTGGGGTGATGGTTTTATGACACAGACACCTGTGTGTTAGGAACTGAACTGAAATTCACATCTTTCTGCTGTGGAAAAGACATCATATGTAATGAATTTCAGCCATCCTTGTCTCACTGTGGATTTAAACAAACAATTTAGAGATGAAAAGGTTTGGGTGTGCTTAGCAATTTGCTAAACCAAAGTAGAAGGAGCCATTACTAATCCCTCCAGTTCCAAAAGTTATTCTACTGAAAGATGCTAGACCATCCATGTCTTCCCAGTGAAGGACATACCACAAATTATTACCTGGTTGGAAACAAACAAACATAAACTGCACTGTAAGAATGAAAGAAAAAAGTCAGTAACTATCTTGCATTTTCATACAAGTTTTGCATTTCACTTTAATCAATGAAAGTAAAATATAGGGTTTATTTCTAGGAATCTGAAATATTCAAGACATCAAAATCTTTATTTAGTTCTTATTTTATGTCCATAGTTATGTAAAAACTTATTTAGTTCATGTTTATGTATGTGTTACTGGATAAATCTGTAACTTCAATCAAAAAAAGTCTGTGTAACATCAGCTCTTCTGTTAACTTGTGTGCCCCATATAACGTGTTCTTGTCAATATTTTAATTTCAGTGAGACTGAATGAGAGAAAAAAACAAAAAAACATGTCATTCTAAACAGATGGTTGTCACAGACTGCATACCACAACTAAGACTTGGTATACAAGTTTATGCAGCCTGATACACTATAAAAAATTCCTGCACATAAATGCTGAACAAAATAAGCCTGGGGTAACACTTCAGAAAATTAATTTTTGTTATTTTCTTGTTTCTCAAAGTCTTTTTTAACATATCTAGATATATTAAACTACCCATGCCCACTGGCAGATGTAGAGTCTCTGCAATGCTGAGGCTCCTGCAGCAAGTTCCCGGTGTTTCTACCTTTTCACCAAGTGTGAAAAGCAAGCAGTGTCCCCCTGCCGCCCCCAGCAGGACCACTGCAGGCATTCTTTCAGGACTGACAATAGAAACTGTAGCATTGAAAATAAATTTTTAAAGAAATCCAAGAAACACCAAATGGAATGTAACCTAAATATAAGCCATTGTCACTTTGCTTCCTCCTTTACTTTCTGAATACCAGGAATTATGGCAGAAATAGTCCCATTAAAGTAGCAGAGGTCACCTGCATGGCTATGCATGGAAGCAGTCTGTGTCTTTCAAATGGATGCATCATTTAGCAACTTTGAGGGGATTTAGGTAATTCTATACTCATAGGAAGGCAAGTGAACTTTGGTGAAAAGTCATGTAGAGGCTGCATACTGTTCACAAGCCTTTGTCCAAACATTTAAGCAACTATATAAAGCACTGTTTTTCCCATATAATATTCCTTCATTTTACCTTTCTTCAGCTACTACCTTTTCCATGTTTGACCTCTCAGTTTTTCAAATGAATCATTTAACATCACTGCCTACTTTTCTTTAAATTGCTGGTGAAAAATCACAAGACCTCTTAAAGTTTATAACTATCATGTATCCCAGTGTGCCAGGCACTGTACCTACGCAATAAAAAGACATGTGCATCACACTGAATTTGAGAACTATTGTAATTGCTAGCAACTGCCCATGGCTAAGCGAAAAATGAGTCATCCACTCATGCAAGTATCCAGTCAGTAGCAATCATTATGTGATATCCATGTAAGAATAATAGTGCACATTTTGATTCTGACCAAATTATCTACTCCAGATTTAAGGAAATAAAACATCTTGTGTAGGTTCATACTGGTAAACTGATTGGAATATTTTTATGACTTACAAAGAATGAAATTATCTTTTTTTTCCTATATCTCTCTCATTTAAAAAAAAAAAAAANTCATTTAAAAAAAAAAAAAAAAAAAAAAAAGAGGAGAGCAGTTGCTCCCTACCATAAAGTATGAGTTTTTTATTTTGATTAATTGAGATGTTATTGGGAGAAAGGGAGTTTAAAGGCTTTTTTTGGACAGCCATATTTTTCAAAATAACATGGTAATGATTTCTGGATTTTGTCCTACTGATAAATAGAAGAACCCAGAAAAAAGCTGAATGTACAGTTGAGCTTTGTAAAGATCACTGTATATGTAATTTCATCTGAAAAGATTTCATCTAAAATTGCCTTCATTACATTTTTTATATTTCTGTCTAACATATTAAATGTCAGCTAAGTGCCTTGGTTTGAGTTCACACTTCCTGATTTTTCTCAGCAAGGATTTTTTTTTTTTTTTTTGGTGATTACCAGCTATGGAGATAGACCAGAAAATTATCCAGCTTAACATACTTGTTCTATTTAAAACTTAACCTGCTCTGAAAAGTATTTCTTATCCTAAAGAATAAGTTCTACTAAATCCTGAGCAAAATACAATACAGGTGTGGCTACAGTGACATGCAAGTCTAGTTTTCCAAGTGACCTAAAACTTTTCAAGACATATCTTTCTTATATGCATCCTATCCCCTTCCCAGGGTGGTGGCCAATGCCCAGGGCTAGGGCAGCCCCAGCTCTGCGCCCCAGCTGAGGGTGGTGGGACAGTTGCCACAGCCCCCAGGAGACCACAGACTCCATGGTGCCCTGAGAGCCTGAAGGCAGTTCTTACACGTGAAATCTGGGACAAAAACAGAACATGTTGAGGACTTGGACTTTTCAACACCCTTGATCATGATGTTGCCTGCTGAGTAGCAGACCCATGTTAGCCTTAGCCTTTCTTTTGGGAGGAAGCCTCTCTTTTCATCCTTCACATTTCTCAGCGGTTTCTAGTCTGGGTGAGTCAAGACTGCCCTTGGTTAACACATACCCAATCACCTCTTCCTTGCTTGTGACAACGCCAGCAGAGAATCTCCCTTGGTCAGTTCATCGATTGCCTGTGTGGAGAAATCGCCAACAATGCACTCCAGAAATTTCCCAGCTCACATACAGCCAAGTCTACTGCTTGCCTAGCAGATATCAGAGGCATATGTGCAACAGATAGTTTTTCTCATTGAGTGAGCCATCAAGTATTTTTGTCTTATTGAAAACTATGTTTCTGAAAATTTAAAATCTTCATTTTTGATGATGTTAAAATGAAATAAATTATTAAAATCAATAGAACGTAAGAAAGAGCTGTTTCAGAATAAAACAGAAGTATTGTAAATATTCTGATTTGTTAGTAGTCTTGTACGTCAATATGAGCTCTTCTATGAGCTCTTATACGTTGCTCAAATCTTTTCTGTAGTACATACACCTCACTGGAAGATGTTGAGAATGATTCAGAGTAGTCTGCTGAACAAACCTTTGCAAGATTTTCTTGATAGTTCAATGGTAAAATTTCCCATGGGGATGAATGTGTCAATTTTTCCTCTGCTCTAATTCAAACCTGTAAGTGCAAAGGGTGCTGTCATTTTCAGTGTCATTGCACCAGTCAGATCAATTCATCCTGAGTGCCTCTAAATAAGACATATGCTTAAAAGCAAACACGTACCTTTATATGTGCAATACCAGTGTACTTAGTGACGCAAATTGCTAGTGCAATTTCTCAAATGGAACATTTCTGCTGAATGCATCACACCTTGTTTCTACCAGGTATGTGGAATTCAGCTACTCTCATACGTTAAGAACACAATTAATAAATAATAATTAAATACAAATAAGTAGTGATCAAGAGAAAAAACAACTAAGAACTGCTATAATGACAGAAAGGCTTCCTATTGTTCGTCCATATAACTCAACTAATTTCTTCAAAGCTAATAATACTCCTATTCAGACCCCAAATTCCTTGTCTTCATCTAGCAGCAGAAAGTCATGTGGTTTAGCAGTTATGCAAGTGTTCCCTGTATATCAAAAGCTGAGGTTTTTTGTGACTGTGCTTTCAAATAAAGAGTTTAGTGTGAGTTTCTGCTACTAAGACTAAACTGACAACCACTGTGAGAGGTCTAGGCTGTGTAACACTCAGGTTCAAGTGCAGCATTGTCAAATATTCAATGGCTGAAAATAGAAAGAATGATCTGAAGATGGAAAGATGATAGATAGATAGATAGATAGACAGACAGACAGACAGACAGATGATCAGAACATCTCCATCTCACTTTACTTTATACTTCTTCAGCTTGCCTTAGATACTTCATTTGGTCCATTTTCTCAAAACACGTCCAAATGCTTCTCCTCAATCTCCTCAAATGTCCCATCCAAAGTCAGTTTTCCTTTGCACTGGGCTTTAGAAAGAGAGATACGAATGAGTTGCCATGGCAGTTTTAGGTACCACAGTGCAATTCTCTTTAGAGAAAAGAATCATGCATACTTCAGGTTGTCAGCCCCTTTGCAACAAGCAAGTAACAGGTATAAAACATCTGATCCACTTGATAACCTAAAAAAGTAGTTACATTCTGTAGCTGAAGTAGAAGTAGTTCTGAAATTAGTATTTACTACTAAAAGCCATATTGTGTTATCAGAGTTAGGGATTGTTTCCATAGTAAAAAGCAGGAGAAAAAAAAAATATTAAAAAATCTGTGAAGAGTGATAACATATGTTTCTTAATGGAAGAAGGAAAGAGAAAAAAGGAGGGTTGTACTGATGATACAGCCTGCAGTGCTCTGTGTATGGTACAGTCTTTACAGCAAGATGCAGTCTGTCTGCATTGTCTGGTACAATGTTTTTGCTCATTCATTGCCACCAGTGCTGTTCACAGTGCACATGATTTGATATAGCTCCTGCCAACAGTTTTAATTGGACTTATGCTGACTGTGCAGCAGTAAAATGTTGCTGCTGCATTGATTGTGCGTTTCTGCGACAGCAGCTCTGGGAGGTAAAAGGAGCTAAGGATGCGCAGTGTCTTGCTACCTGTTGCAGAGCCCGCTGAGGTCAAGAGGATTTTTTCCGGTGGTCTCTGTGGGACTTGAATTAGTGTTCTGGCAGGAATCCTTCACTCCATCCAACCTTCCTCTAAAAATAACAGGATATGGCTTCCCACTTGAACATATTAGACATAAACCAGCAAACTATGTAGAAGTCCACTCTTCTTGCTGAAGCACTTCAAAACCAGTTCTGTCCATGGCTCCACTAAGGTTGTATTGGGGGTGCAAGAGTAGAATGTAGCTTTACAGATTAGGTCACCACCTCCCTGCTTCTAACAGTGACCCGTCAGTCTCATTAAATTGTTAGATGACTAATTCTGGGAGCAATATGTGCTTACCTGGGCAGCTACAACAAAGCCACCCTAATAAAGGTGGAGTTTTGACTTTTGTGCAACAAATGTAAAGCTACTCTGTCTGGTTCTGAGGTAAAAAAACACCTGATTGGATTCTTTCAAGGTTGCTCTGAGAACAAATCACTATCTCTCAGAGTCTCAGAATTGTTTTTCTCCTGCTATTCTAATCTGATTATTTCTTTCAATGTTACATTTCAGCCGATGGGCACTTGTGTTCTGTTATTTAGTCCTCTCACATTTTCTTTTCCCTCTATCCCATTTCTTCTGCATTTTCCTGAAACTTCTTACATTTGATCTGCAACCATTTAAAAATTGTGTTCATCATAAACATTGGGCACAGGGAAATAGATGAGTTTTATGCTTCTACCACAGAAATAACTCTCATGTCCTGCATTGAATTCATGTAACATTTCAAACAATAAATATGGCTACTGGATGACAAATACACTGACAGGTGCTTAGGAAATGATTACTTTATACTCTACCATTTTATTTATATCACTACACAGCAAAACATACAGGCAGTATCTAGAAATTCTTAATAAAATCAGGATCTAATTATTTTCCCATTTATATTACTTCACTTTTCTCCCTTGATTTCTGAAATACAGCTGATACGTGCCAGCTGGAAGGTTTTTTTTCCTTATAGTCGTAATCACAACACTCCCCAACTTCACAAACTAAGAATATACGAAATATCTGCCAAGATGTCAAAAAATCAATCACAGAGAAATAACTAATGAAATGAGTATGTGCATGAGAGTGAGAGACAATCTTGCAGAAAACTCTTGAATATTTTATTAAAGAAAAAACCTAACAGAAAACAAAAATGAAAATAAGTGAACCTCACAACATATATTTTTAAAGCTAAGAAAATATTTCTTATGAAGTTCTCCAATGGAAAATTCTGTTCAATTTAAAACAAAATGTTTAAAGTTAAAAAATAGTTCTAATTATTTTTTAGTTCGAATGTTTTTGCAGGAGGGTGAGAAAGAGTCTAGAGCGGTCAGGAGCTGATATTTAAGATTACACCTGAAACACAAACCACTTAGGATTAAACACCTTCTTTGCTGCATTCAGAGTTTGCTTTGCACCCATCTCATGTGAGTTTCTTAGCCATCTTTCTGCATGTCCATATCTTCTGCTTTCTGGTTTATTCCCTTTGTCTTCACACCTTTTTTCAAAACACAGAAGATGTTGTATTTTTACACCCCGTAATGAAAACTAGTTTTGAAATCTCAAAATTAATCAGAAAATGTTCCTTTCAGCAGCTTTACATGCTTTAACTCTGGTAGCAAACAAAGCTCACAGATAAATCTAATAGAAGACTAAGTAGGACATTGTGAAGTGTTGGTGCAACTTTCTAATCCTAATTAAATAGGAAACAAAAAAGTATTGGAAAGAGTTAGAAGGAAACAGTGTACTATGTATGCTAAAAGCTTCTCATCTTTGGCTAAGGCAGTAAGAACTCTACCTTGTTTTGTTGGGTTTTTTGGGTTTTTTTTTAAATTGGAAGTTGCTTCATACATCTCAACAGACTGATTTGACCCATCTGTAACACCAAAGTGGTGCAAGACTTCAATTAGGACTCACCTTTTTACATTCACATCTGAAAAGAATGTTCCGGCAAATTTCTCTTCCAATGGAACTGCTCTTAAAGTGCTGTTAGATGGAACAAAGCGGTTTGTAACTACAGTCTCCCAGAATTGGGGACTTGAAGCTGTATAAACAGAATTGTGTTACTCCTGTAAATATTACAGGAGTTATTCAGGAAAGACAGAGATGGAGAAAAGGTCTGGAGATGGTTCACAGGTGTATTTAAAACATATGAGCCTGTGCCTGCGTGCCTTTGCACACATGCACAAAATTTCCAAAAGCTCTGTCGGTCCTCTAAGCAGACAAGCACATGGGTCAGGCACAATGAAAGAAGTTAAATGCAGTATTTTTCATACGGTTTTCTTCATCCTTCTCTACCTCCCAGTTTGTTTCTTAGATTCATGCATGGTGTGAGCAGGGGATGGACCTCTGCAGTGTCAAATGATACGAGGCTCATGCTCAGTAGCCCTTTGAGTGCTGGACTGATTAAATAAACTGTTTAAACACAGGTTTGATGTAACGGCAAGAGCTGGTAGCAGTTTAGTCAAGGATAGTTCAGAAATATTTCCACTATGTTCTGCTCTGCACACATACTTACTCTTTACCTAATGCAAACCTTCCTTTCCAGTACATGTGTTCCCCTCATGCACGCACACCAGTAAACGAAAATAGCACAAGTGGACTATTTAACAATAATTATGGGAGAAAACATAATGGAACATTTACTGCACAAGAAAACAAATGTCAGGAAATTCAGAGCAGATCCTGCTTATTTTTTTGTCTTTAATTTGTTTTTAAAATATTTTAAGCCTTATAAAAGCAATAATCTGAACATGAAGGATCTCTCTATTTGCATTGTGGAATATTTCCAAAATCTATTTGTATTGGTCCGGGGTTTTCTTTTGTATGGCACAGTTTCCATAATTACCTTGAACTCTTTTAATATCTGGGTGATTTTGTGAATATCAGCTGCAGTGTGTACTAACATTTTTATGTTGATTCTGTCCTATTTTACTGAAGGCATCAAGTTTATAACAAGGGTGATGAAAGAACTGCTCAGTCATGAATTACCATTACAAAACCCACCATTTCTCTTCATAGTATCTGGAATAAACATGTTCTCTATAAATCCTGGGTTTATTAAAGAAAACTAAGGACACTGAACACCTTGCAGAACAGGACTTCAGCATGTGCAGTGGTTCAGAAATGGCCTTTAAAATTCTGTTGTCATCCTTGTCACAGGGGGTCTAACATATAAGAAAAATGTCCCAATTCTGATTCTAAGGCCGACTTTATACAGCTAAATTGCAAGTACAGTTTTCTGCACTATTTCCTCTGAAATTATATCATAAATCATAAATAACAATAGACTGACACTCATCAGTCTGTTTCCTCTGTGTGTTCAACTCACAACATCTGTATGCCGCTGTGTGCTGAAGGTACAGAAAAGAGTAAGCAATAGAGCAGGCAACATCAAAGAATTAGTGAAACGTATGTAGGATACAGATTTTCAAAATGGACCATTTTCTCAGTGTGCACTGCAGATGCTACGAACTGATTTACTGTTGATACGGCTACAGTACTTAGTCTACAATCCTTTCAAAATCCTGCCATTTGAAAACACACAAGTAGTCAAGCTGCTACAAAATGAGACTATCAGAGTTGGAGCTAGCTTTCAGAACTGATCAGAGTGTATACAGAATATGATTTAAATAAAGCTTCCCATATGGACACATAAAATTAACATTATATTTTCTGGATAAGTCTTTTTCATCCACTTAAAGTACTCATGTGGCTGAAGAAGAATATAATTTATTTAGGTTTTTAAAAGGGATGTCATAAAGTTCTTTTCTCCAGAGAGTCCCTGTATATGTGGTATGCAAAGCATTTTTTTTTTATTCTGAAGTTCTCTAGGTCTTCAAAATAAAAGGCACTGCAGTATGTGCCCACATATTTGTTGAGGGAACTTGATAAGAACCTTTGTTAGGCTGTAAACAGAAATAAACGGCCAAGGTATAGCAACATAAAGAGATTCATGCTTTGGTTCCCTTACATCAGAACCTTTAAATTGTAATCTTAGGAACCAGAAGGTGAACTGAGTTTGAAGTCTGAGTTTGGTGACCTACAGTAGGTCCAGAGATGTACAAATTATCTAAAGTTTGAATACATTTTTAGACCTTTTTCAGATTTTTTTTTTGCCTTTTCATACCCAAGATGAAAATCCAAACAAAAGAAAAATCTCCTCAGTGTCATTTTACTATTTTTTCCTACCCTTCTTAATCAATACATAATTTGTACATAAAAATAGAGAAGACCGCAAAAGGTTTACACCCAAGCAAAGACAGTTTAAGAAGTTTCCGGAGCTGCAATAAGGGAGGGAAAGTAGTCACAATATCTCATTTCCCCTAATTTTCCTATTCCCATCGCACTTAGCAGTGGAGATCTGTCAACCCTTTTACCTTCACGGATGGGCAGTTCATTCCTGCATCATCTATGCTGATGATGTTCTCTCTCATGCACATTTCTACGCTGTTTCTAAGTTCCCGTCATGTTGTTTCATATTTCTCCTTTGTCATCTGTGTACCCTAATTGTAGCATCATCCAGAAATGCTTGCAAAGTTAAAAGAAGAATATATATGCTCTAGCAAAAAACATTGATATTTGTAACATTTCCTCCTTGAGCTATTTATCCCATTGCCTGCTGCACCCCTCATAGCTCCAAACGGTGCAAGGGAAGGACAAATGGCCTTTGGAAGAGTCAGCAATATAGGTTTATATATAAATATATACCTGTGCAAATTGTATCTTCATATTATACGTGTGTGTGTGTGTATATATATATGAATATTCACGAGGATCAGCAATATTCTGTTCTCTGTATTTGCCATTTTCTTCCGATGGTCTTTCTAGATAACTTCTTTGCATGTTCTTTGAAGCAGCAAAATAAGGACAATTTTATATTTAGATATCTTTCAGTACACGAGACTGAGTCTGACATGGGTATTTCGATGCTATTGGCATGACATGTGTGTTGCAAAAATCAACTAATCCTTTAAATGTAAGTATTTTGTAGCCATGCTGAATGATATACACTTAAAGCCCTGTATAAAGATCCACAGGTTTAAGCATGGTTCAGTACTAAAACCTGTTTTTCACAGAGTCCCGCAAATACAGTGTAAATATTTTGCCTTTTTTTTTGTTATTGTTCAACTTAATACTATCAACAGCAAACTTTCAATTTCTTAGAATGTGCACTAGTTGTGTGCTATCCTATTTTTCCCTGATCTCAGGGGCTACGATGTGGTTTAGGCACAGTCAATCTGCAAATGAGGTTCTGCAAAGAACCAGCAGTCATACTGTTAAGGCGATTTAGAAAAACTTTCTTCTGTGATCCCAGCTAGTGATAACTCTGGCAGATCCAAGACACTGCGTAGATGATAGCTTTATTAACAACCTGAGGGATTAGCAGATTTTTCAGGCATATACTGCTGCAGGCTTTGAGAAGTCTCTGAGTCCTCAACTCCCACACTGAGGACTGCTGAGTTAACTTCATGATTCTTCCATATCGTGGTACAGCCAGCGAAAAATCCCCTACAAAGTCAGCATGCATTTTTTTATTACTTTGAATTTTGTCTAAAGGCTTACTAGTCTTATTTATCTGGAAAACACCCTTCTCTTACTTGTCTCAAGCCCTCTCTTCCAAATATGACTCTTTTCTACATTAAGGTTTCGCAGAAAACACATGAATGCATTTTCTTTTGGCTTTAATAAGGAGAATTCTGAATACACTTCAATAAAGTTTGATTTACCACCAGTAAATGTAACACAACCAAAATGTAGTCATAGGCTTATTGCATTATTGCATGACTTAGATAATTTCTACATGCCACAATACTTATGGTTATCTAGAAAATAATCTTGGAGACTTGCTTTAAACGTATGTGAAGAAAAATTTTAGAAACTGAGAACATGTAGAGAGACAATGTCCATCTAGCACCAATGAAGACGCTAATCTTTATTGTCCATTTAACATTAAATTAAAAGGAACTTAATGAATAACTATTTATTTCATAGACTTAATTACAGAGGAACTGTTTTATGAATAGTGAAACCTGTATAATACATTAATACAAATCTGTTTTACACCAAAAATCTGGCTCTTCCAAATACAAGAAAGAAGGAAAAGCAGAATATTGGCAACGTTGATAATGTTTATTAATCCACTTTTATTTTTGAAGAGATTGATAAGACTAATGACTTGAGCATGCTGGTTCATATCCTGGAAAACTACATATTGATGATCCCACTGTAGACCTGGAGAATAATACCTTCCCGTCACTGAACAGTTAATACTTGGTTGTGTAGTGAATGGGATGCAGAAGAGGATGGTGTCCACTTTTCTGAGCATAAAGATCTCTACTGCAATCTGCAATACAGATGAATCCATATATCAAAAATTCCCTAAACCAGACTATTGAAACTTTTTGCCTCTTGTGCCATAAAATCTAAACCAGATAACGAGGGATTGAAAGTACCTTGTTTGTTCTTTCACTGCCGGAGTAGTTTTTTATTTTTTCTTTGTTTACCAATTAAATATCAAGTCAATTAAAAAAACCTCAGAAGTAATATTTAATATATATTTTCATTGATCCTATCTGTTAGGTAAGAATTTTTGGGTTTTTTCATTGAAGAAATAATTTGGCTTTTATTCTTAGAAGGAAGATACGCCACTGCTTAAATTTAGCAGCTTCCTAGATTAAATCAGATGTCAGATCAAGCCACGATCTACAATCCATATAACACCACTGCATGAACTACGGCTGCTTGCTGTAGAGAAATGCTAGGATTTGATTCTGTAAATTGCTGTATGTAATGTTTGGCTAGAAGATGGTGTTAAAAGAAATCCTGTTATTACACCTTGTTCTAAAAAGTTTGAAAATGGCAAAGCACTATCAAATATGAGACAGTATGACTAAATATAAGTAGGACTTGCTTTATGTATGTTCCAAGCCAAATAACAAAATCCCTTTCCACCATGGACAAAGCTCATTCCTGATTTTCAGTCTGCTCCACTTTCCTTGTGAGCTCATAACTTAATCCATGATTGGTGTGCATAAACAGTGAATAGTAAGGCCCTTTAAATCCAACGTCCCCAGCTGAAGTGACAACAGAGGGAGAAATGGGGTGCACACACTACAGATGGACCAGGACCCAGCTTTCTTTTATAGATTTACACGAGGGATAAATAACTGGTCTACTATAATTAAAAAAAAAAACAGATCAAAATGTGCAAATGGCAGTGCAAAAATTTAGTATACCCACAAAGAGGATGAAAAAATTATTTACATGGTTAGTAAATTAATCTCAAACACTACATTGTATGATTTAATCTCTGAACTACTAAATGCTATTTATCAAAAAAAAAGAAATGCAAATATTCACAAAGAAGAGAACAGAGACAGAGGAAAAAAAAGATGGTCATAAAGATCGGCCCTCTGGAATACCTATATTCAATGATTCAGATACAGAAGTATCTTTAAACATTCCTTCTTTGACTGTAAAATTATCAACAGAATATTGCAGAGCAAATGTAGGTTCTTGAATCAACAAAGGTTGTGTTTCTCCACAAAATCAAACAAGGAAAATATCTCATTGCAATGCACATTTCAAAGGCAATTTGTATCTTTGTGTCTTGTAAAAAGCTTTCTAAATCAGAATCAAAAGGAAAACAGAAAATCACGGTTGTATTGGACAGGAAACAAGGACATACTAATTCATAATTACAATGGAATTTACAAGAAGTTCCTTTCCTGTAATGTTTCTTCCCTACATAAGGTAGCACAAATTTTGACCCTCCAGCAGACCAAAAATCTTTCTTTCCTGTAATTTAAAAAAAAAAAAAAAAACAAAAAAAACAAAACAGAAATTGATTCCATATTTTAAATTAATTGTTAGACCATAGGATCGATCCTAGGACATTTCAAACTGTCAGGGACCATGGGGGTCCTCCAGTCCAACACCCTGCCCAGATCGGGTTGCTCAGGGTTTTATCCTATGCGGGCTGGAAACCCTCCAAGGAGGGAGATGGCACCACCTCTCTGGGCACTGGCCCCACTGACCCACCATTCTCAGAGGGAAAAAAGCTTTCCCTTATCTTCAGCCTCTCTGGCCCTGCTCGGCTCGCTGCTGGACAGAACTCAGGACCTTCTTCCCAGAGGTCCTCAGCCCCACCAGAATCGCTGCCAGGACTTTGCCTGGCTGGGACAGGGTTGCCCAGTGCTCCTGTCCTAAGCACACGGGGGTCCTGTCAGCCCCTTCCTCCTGCCAGCCCAGCCACAGTGAATGGCAAGCCCTGTCCTCCCACCTATTGGACAAGTCCAGGGATTCAGTATTTTTTTCTGACTGATATAATGAGTTGTGAATGTTGCCCTAAATAATTAAAAATTTTTCAAGGTCTGTAATGCACAAAATAAACTGAGATGAATTATGTACATATGAAATTCAGAAGAGGTTGATTCTCATAAATAAAAGGTATTTGGCTATCTGACCTGTCGGCCAGCCAGCATGACTGCCTTTGCCAGAAGTACAACCCCTGATACACGTGAAGCCTGGCAGTGTCATGTCATTTCTAGGAGAGACACAACTGGAACATGGCTTTGTGCTGACACAGGCGCACACGAAGATATGCATCCGGTTATTTTATTTATTTAAGTAGCTGGCTGCTCTAATGGAGACTGTAAACGTTCAGATAAATTTCCAGACTCTCTCTGTGAACTCTTTTGTCTGCTGAAAATTCCCCTAGAGCACATAGTATCACTCCAGGAGCTCTCAGGAGCTGTGCAGAAAATCCAGAGAGAAGATCGAAGTAGAGACAGAAAAGAGGTTGGAGGGCAGAGGGGTGGCAGGAGGAACAAGCTGGTTTTCTGCTTTTTTTTTTTTCAATTATCACTAATAAATGCACAGAATGGCAGTCTTTACAAATGCAGATGGCAGCTATTTTCCATATGTGTTAATATGAGGAGCACTATATCTCAGCCAAAGTCACTGCTTTTATGTAACCCCAAGCAAAGTGGAAGCCTTGAAATCTGATTGTCTCGTTAAGCAGCCCCTATTAAGGAACTGTAAAACAATTTGCACTACTTAATATTTTGAATCCAGATGAGGCGCTAATCAGTTACAGTCATTAAATGTAGCTGCATAATATGGAAAGAAGCCCGATGCATTCAGCTAAGAGTCAGGTGAGTATACCTTTTCTATCATAGTCAAAAGTCATAAAAGTAAGTTATGTAGCACATGAGGCAAACACCTTATTGTTTGGGAAAACCAACTTTTTTGCTATGGGGTAGCCTGAGACACAAAAGGACCTAAGTAAATCCATCAGAATTACTGCATGAAGATTTTGGCTGTAGCTTAAGCTGCAAGTTTACAGGGAAAGTTAAGGGAAAATTCTCCAGCCTATAGGCAAATATCGAAATACGTCACGATGCACTTGCACTGACAAACTGCACAATCCTTTTCTTCTTCATACTCTTTCAGTTAAGGATGTATTTTATCAGCTCTATTTCTAGTGAAAAATAGGTTATTGGAAGGCTTGTGAAAAACAAATACGCAATACAATATAATTACATAGAGTGTTCTTGGGTATGGAGTGATGTCAAACCGTGTTCCAAGGAGCAAGTACCCAGAACTGGTTGAAAAATACACCCATTTTATAATGTCTCAAGCTGAAAACACAAGGTTTTGTTAAACTGGCTTACAGCACCAGGTAAATGGAGACAGATAAAATAAAGAAAATATAATCTTTGAAAAAATATTTCTGAAATTCAGTATACTTTAGGAATGTAATACAGAAATAATTTAAACTTCAAAAAGATGTAGCATAAAAGTATGTTATGCTCAAAACATGCAAAACGACACTTTTCCAAAGAATTCCAATCTGTGAATCCAGAAAAATTTCAGCTGAGACACACAAATGACAATCAGTACAGGTATAAGAAATATTTATCTTTTTGTCTTTTACCACTTACTTTTAGAGCAAGTGAGAGCAACTGTAATACACACTAGCAAAATGAGTTTTGTTCATTAGAGGAAAATTGATATTAAGTTTGAACAATGGAAATAATTTCATGTCAGCTGAATGAGAAATTAGAAGGTAACCAGCTGGTAAATGAGTAAATTGTGGTTTTGTGAGCTGTGATTTTGATTCACAGACAAATTCAATACATAATCTTTAAAATAAAATTCATGTTCCTTAATTCAAAAGTCTGTAGAAGAATTCTTACTTGTTTTATTGATGCTATTCAATGCACAATGAGATCGTGCATTACTGAGATGTTACTCAATTCTTGGTTAAGATACAGCCCAAATTATAACAAGAAACACAGCACCATTTTAAGAACTAGAGGCTAAAGAACAGGAAACTATAATTGCACAGAGGAGCAAGTGGCATATGGTTGAAGGACTACCATATTCCATACTTTATAGACATGATCTTTAGCTTTACAACTGTCATATTAATAACATGCATATGAAAATTAAAGTAATTAAAATACTTTCAGAAATTATAATGAAAGATGCAAAAGTCAAAAAGAGCTTTGAATAAACCTGGCATTGTTTGCCACTTCAGATGGAGGACTTATAAATCCTGCTGTACCAAGTTTGTCTTCCATGTTGTATAAGTTTATGACTCTACTGAATGTCGTAAATTCGCCAATATTACTTTTTAATTAATATTTGGGTAGCAGAGCTACCTTCAAGAAAAAAACAAACCATGCTTTTGAGACTAACAGATACTGTGCATTGCAGATCAATATTTGATGATGGCCAGCAAGTCTACAGTGAAACACGTCAGATGGTACTTGAGCTTAAATGTGATTTCTGACATTGTCAATGATATGCGGCTACAGATGTGGCAATGAACTTCCCTCTCTCCTCCACTCATATCCACCTGTCTATTCCTTTCTATGCCACAATTTCCTAGCCTCATCTCCTTAGTCCACCTTCATGTAAGTGTATTTATCTGCTTTTTACACGTTCAGCTTTGAAGAACACTAGGAAAAAATCAAGGAGGTAGAGGAGAAAAATGCATTACCACTAGTCTATAATATACACTTGCTATGAATAGTGTTTGATCTAACTGAGTCTTGAGCTGGTCTCCTTCATGAATACTACATGCAATTATTTTTAGTGCAAAAGTTGCCAAGGTGCACCTGCAACTCTTGTTCATAAATACAAGTGATCACTTACTAACTCATCTGATATTTTAAAAACAGTTAATTTTTTTTCCCATGTTTAATATTTCTGCTGAATTTTGAAACCATGGTCAGCTTTGAGTTAAAAATTTCAAACAAATGAAGAACAGCATTTTCAGAAATGATAAAAAAACCTTGTTTTCACACAATGCACAGTTCTTTGAAATTTTCTACAATACAATGTCATTGAAATTAAAAAAAAAAAAAAGAAAAAAGAAAAATAAAAAGTAAGAAAAAGGCAAATCAGACTAAGGATTGAGATTTTATGTGGCCAATAAGACAAGTAACCGGAATTCAAGTTAAGGAAGGAAAATGTCTCTGCTTCCACCAACAGATCTGGAGCTGACCACTGTCAGAGACAAGATACTAGACAAGTAAATCCTAAATTACACAATATGGCTCATTACTTAAATCTTGTGATATCTTTTCTATTCTCTTGACTGCCATAAAGGGACAAGTACTCTTGTCAGCAGGTTGTCATCTGTATTATCTCTGGACCCTGTGTGCTCCTTTTAAAACACTAGCAACATCTGGAATGCCACAAAGCATTGAGTCCTTAACAACAACAATAAGGACTTGGGTCCTTAATAACAACAACATGCAGAAAGCTGTAATCATGTTAAGAGTGTTAAAACAAAAAAGATCTTCCAGATGCATTGTAGAGGCCAGAAAATATCCTGCCTGTGATTACAAAACTGAATTATAGCCGTCAAGCAGTCCCATCTGCCCTGTTTGACTCCTGTTAGAAGTGCTGATAGCTTGAGTAGCAAACCTGGAAACAATGAAGGTGAATCTTGTCTGATCAGCCCTTATTTCCATCAGTTCACAGAATGTGTCACACACCGAGACATTTATTTGGGACGTATAGGAAACCCATCACCCCTTTCTGCCATCCAGAGCAGATACTGAACAAAGTTTTCCCAATTCTCTGCAGAATTCCCCAATGACAAGTATAGAAAGTTATTCCCATTTCTGTGTTCTCTGGTTCACTGAATAATCAATTTTGTTTTCCAGTTCGAAAAGGTTCAACAAGGGATATTAAGGAAAGGGGAACCAAAGAGTGTTACAGAAAGCTAAGGGACTTCTGAATTCAGAGAGTAGAATTTGAATCTCAAAATTCTATGCTTTATTAGGCCCTAATGTATGACTGAGGGGTTTTTTTTCACCAATTTTTAATTTCATATAGGGCAGAAAATTCTTTTCACACTACATATTTCCACTTTATGTTCCAGGAGATACTTCTTTCAAGTTATAGAAAACCATGAACCGTATTACGGAGGAGGTATCTTTGTTTTTTACCTTGCTGTTCATTATTCAGTCTTTCTCAGACAGGAGGCTGCTGCCTTATTTCTTTTTCCTTCACCTTTCTTAAATTTTTTTTTTTTTTGTTCTCCAGATGACAAGAGAACTTCAGCATGAATTTTTAAAGATCTTAGAAATAATCCTGTTTTGACACTTTATTTATTTATTTAGTACAAAATCTGACTTTGCATCGTAGAATAACTGTGTTGCTTTCTGCTTTCTCTAACAGCCCAATGAAAGAGTAATGCATACAAATCATTTTACTGTTTAAAACTTTTGAATAAAACATGCTAACCTTGTCATACTAAGTGACAGACAGAAATGTCACCACTGTTTGCCTGGGACAAATAATCTATATACTTCATGTATAATTCATCTGATCTTTAAGAATGTTTAACCATATTGAATTTAGATAAATTTCAATAGTATGGTGCATCAAACTCCCTTTATCAATTTACACGTGCGCCTCATCAATTTAAGTCTCTCTCTATACCACTCTACCTCTACTTTAACCCTGACAAGTTTGGAGGTTGTTATTTTACAGCACACAGACACTAGCACTGCCCAAGTTGTGTCGTTCAGTATCCTCCTGGTGACCTTCTCTCTACCATTCTGAACTCAAGAACCTACAATAAACCAAGGTTGTACATCCATCACAGTAGCTTTAGCTGCAAGAACGCATACCTAGTAGTAGCTTGTCTCCGGACCGTCAGATTCTGAAAAGGGATTGAAACACTAGTCTAGATAAGATTTAAATCCCTCCCAAAATAAGATTACAATGCTTTCCTAAAGCTTCCTGTCCATCAAACTTGAAAAAGAACAAATGTGAAAACAAAGGCCCTTGAATGGCAGGGAGAAGGGAAAACATTTTATAGTAAAAGGCACATGTGCACGCACATATCCACACGCTCACACATGCAGAGTCCAGCTGACATTCCTCAGCCTTAGAAGGGAAAAGGTCTGGGCTAGGTAGCTTTTAAGGTATCACTTTTTTGGAAGGTACCAGCCCTGTACTCTCCATTTTGCACCTGCTCAGTGCAGACACTTAGAGGGCTGTAATATAGCAGGATCAGGAACTTGAAGAGTTTTGGCTGGACATTTCTAAAATGCAGTGGATTTTTTTTTTCCTCTTAAAACATGCATTATGCTTTTGGGTAAAAAGGCCTGCACAATGCAAATATGAAAGAAAATTAAATGTATCTGAAGGATTTATGTGTCAACAGCAGCCAGTCTTAAATCAGTTCTGTTTCTTCTAATGCTTAGCAAGTTTGCATGATGAATACAACAGATACTCTCGATCTAAAATTTGTGCACAGGCATGGCAGAGGCTGGCAAGTGGGACAGAATCTCTGTTGTGGTAAACAAAGTTTTTCCTAAAATTATTTTTCCCCAAATAGTTTTTGATTTGCCAAAACCTTACGACCTCATAATGTTTTTATTCCCCTGATGAGGGAACTGGGGCAAAAAAAAAAAAAAAATATTGCAAACAAACAAGCATAAAAAGCAACAAAATGCAAATATGCAAAGAAGGACTGCCTAGTGTCTTCACAGATTTTTACTGCCATTTCCTGGATAGAGGAAATCCAAAGGGTACCTCCAGTTATGGCCCTTCAGACAACAGTGATCTGGTATACGAATGAATTTCCTAGCTCCTGTCACAAAAGTCTTCAAGGTAGCATGAAGTATGTTATTTTGTACTAAGGCGCATTCTGCTTCTACTTAAAAGAATGAAGAAAGATGATAAAAATATAAAACTTTAATGTTTTGTGGGGTTCCCCTTCCTCCTCACCCCCTCCCCCCCCACCCAAAAAAAAAAAAAAGAGTACTGGATTTTTTTCCAGGCAGATTGATTTAGTGTTTGGCACTAATTTCACTCAGAAGTAGAGGAAAATCCTAATACCTCGATTGGTATGATGCCAGCTTTTAAGTTCTCCCAGAATCAACAGCTCAGTTTTTTAAACACTCTTCAAAATATTTGCTACCCCAGTGTCAACGGATGAACAGTAACTGGAAGGTTACAAGCATGACTGCAGATGAAGAAGCAGTATCAATATTTACTATCACCTCCACAGAAAAAAACCCACTTTTTTATTAATTTGAGTCTTAGACAACTTATTCAGCAAGTCATGCAATCTGTTTAATAGAATGAGAAAATGTGGGAGAGAATTATTAAGGATTATTCCCATATGTCTTCTCTTCCCCACACATTTCTTTCTTCTGTTCTATGAATGAACACACCTGTATTTGAAACAAAGCTGTAAGATGGTGAAAGGTTTGCTACACTTCTATTGGGACATATCTAAGAGTACCAAATAGTAAGGAGAGCAATATTAACTGGAAAACCAGATCAAAGGCCTCATAATTATCCATATTCCTCAACACAAACTGGAGAGTGGAATAATCCATTTTGGCTCCAAAAGTCTTAAATATATAAAGATCAGTAAGATACTCCAGTTCTCTATGCCTGTTTCAAAAATTTATTTTGTTGCGCAGCCAGGATACATGGAGGCTGACAGGAATCTTAATAACTCTAAATTATGGTGTCGGGATTTGCTGATCTGTGCAATCGCAGAACTAGAAGGTGAAAGAGAGAATTTCTGCTTATAAATTTAGATGGGACTGCAAGTCTGTTTAGGTCAACTACAGGAATATAAAGAGAGATGTAAGATAGCTCCTACTTTTTGTACAACATCTGATATTGAGTGACCTTGGATTTCCACTTTCCCAACTGTATCAAAGTCCACTTAGAGCACGAGGTACAAAACCATTTGTGTTATTACAAAATTTCTTCTGTTATAAGAACAGTTATGGGAATAAATTCACTTCTGTAATGTCTTTAAAAATCTTTAATTAAAGACTCTAAAAATTAAGTCCAGGACAGAAATTAAATATTTCAGTTGAGATTATCTTTTCTGAACATAGGCATACTAGAAAATGCAACTCTGAACTGAGTGAACTACTATACCTTCTCATTTGGTAGTCACATCCAAGTTAAAAGTTGTATAAAAAGTCAAAAAAGCAGCAAACATTGTGACAATAAAGAATTCTAAGGAAGATGTTCTTCCACAATAAAGAACTGGTATATAGAACACTAAATTAGACAGTTTTATTATTTCTGTTTTCCCACCTTACTTTTTATGTCTTGCCTATCTTAAGCTACCTAATCTCCGCATTGTTTTATTTTTGTCAATGGTAACACACTTTTCGATAGCATAACTATAGCAGATAACAAAGGTCAGCTCATTATAAAATGTTAAGACCATTGCCAACATTTCTACTCAGTTGAGATGTTTTGGATGGGACTAATTTCCTTTTTGAAGAAATCGTATTCTGGTTCTTTGCCAGGAGAAATCTCAGACATTCAACTGTTATATTTATTTTTCATTGGATCTTTTCCTTAGCAATTTAGTAAGGGTGGTAAGCATTATGAATAACAATGCATTAATAGATTTTGATTGGAACCTTGGGATATATTTTCTTACGTTACTTGCAGCTATGTTACCTTCAAAAATTAAGAGTTCAAAAGAGATGGAATTTTTTTATTAATTTTAATGGGTTTCATAATAAATCCTTCCTGACAATACACTGTAATCACTGCATCCTTGAAAATTAGTTCTTCCTGTACAGGAGCATCATGTAAAATATTTGCTTGTGGGAATTTAACGTCTATAATATTACTACAAGCAAACAAAAAATGGATGGCTGAATCAAACTTAAGAAAAGGAAATTACTGGCTCAAATACTATTGAGGTTTTACTCTGTGTTTTAGAAGGGCTGTGAAGTAGAACTAAGCATTTCAGTTCTATTCCTGAAGTTTTTATCAAAATATTTGGTATTGGCCAAAACAAAGTTGAAAGTGGAAGACTTATTTTTCAAGTAGTATAATTAGCAGTATACACACATACTGTAGAAGGAACATTTAAGGACTTCACTTTTTCAGAAGATAATGCTGTGGTGAATTTTAAACAAAACACCTTTCTTTCTCTGGGGATTATTACTCAAAGGACTTCTGTACCTTTCCCATCTGCACCAGTACAGAACACAGAGCTATATATATCTAGGTAGAAATGCACTTTCTTGTCCAAGGGAGAAAGTAAAATGATTATAGTGCCCTTTTCTTTTTTCCTTTTTTTTTTTTTTTTGTTTGCCTTTTTTTTAATTTTGTCTCATTCACATTACTCAGCAGTTTGCATGGATAAAAGCACAAACAAATGAGCAAGAATTCTCTTCAAGAAATTAATGAGAAAGCGACAAAAAGAAATCAGGAAAGAATAATTATGCTTCTGCATTCACCTTTTCAGACAGAACAACTCAGCAACCCCCATGCTGTTCCAGTCTGTGAGGATCAACATTAGCAATTAATCTGAGGAAAATCATCTTGTTCTCTCTTTCTCCTGCAGTTGCAATCCATGTGGGAAATCACTGGACTAGACATCAATGAAAAGGAGAGAAAGGAGCTGCAACGTGTAAAGGATGTAGCAAAGAACAACTGGTTCAGGGTTGAGCGTTAAGTCTTGAGACTGATCCTGAAATGGCGGACTTTCAACTAAGGTCATGTTTTGTGTCACAGGCAGCCTGCATAACTGGAAAAATGCTACCATGCAAGATTCTCCATGGCCAACTGTTAATATGTTTGCTTTTTTAAAAACGTATAGAAATCTTTACTAAGAGGCAAATCCATTTTTGTTACTCATGTAAATATTAATGCATTTGCCTCCAAAGGTTGCCTAGCTTTTGCGCCTATTACCCAAACAACTATGTTTGGACACTCTTGACAAGATTTACCTTTTCATCTGAAGGCACTATCAAAATATTAAATTTAGTTTCTCAGCATGGGAAGGGAACAGGTCAGGGAGAACTATTGCCCTTTACTAGGTGAAATGATAACTGAAAATTCCTCACTGCAGTTGTGTGATTCTCAGATTAATTTTTAATGCTTTAATTTCATGAAGGGCAAATCTTAAAAGTATTTTTTCCATCTTCTACAATGCATAAAATTTAAAAATGTCATGATCATCAATCAAATAGCCATAATTACACAAGGGTATGACTTCTGCTCTTGGTTCAAATCCAAATAGCTCAGTGCTGAGTAAGTGATGGTCAGAGAAAGAATAGCTGATATCTACTCTTTCAGAAGATATACAGTGCTGATTACAATAGTTATGGTCATGATAGATTTCAGGAAGAAGAAGGAATATAGTTCACATTTAAAAGCATCAATTTCTAGCATACATATTATACATACCCCCAAATGCAACAAGAAAAAAAAATCACAGACACGTCTTACATGTTTTAACATGTTTACTGCTCCTTTCTTGCAGCATTCCAGACCTCTTGGTTTGTTATCCATTTTTAAGTTGGGTTCTGGCCCTTGACTTGCACTGAGCAGAAGGTTTCTTCAGATGTTATCTAATGTTTCAATGGTTCCTTTTGTAGAGCTAGACTTAATTTTAATAAAGTTGGTAGGATCTGGTCCTCAAATTAGCAATCACACTAATTTCCATGTGTAACAGTAAACATTTTAACAATCATATCTGGAGCTTTGTTACTAGCATAATAACCTGAGGCATCTGCCATGTCCATAATTTTAAATCTGGTAAAAACGAGTCTCTCAACTACACTTATAACAGTAGTTTATTAGGTGCTATCTAAGCAGATGAGAGTGATACTAAGGAGAAAAGCACAGGTATCATTATTTTTATACACATTTTGAGCTCTAGACATTAAAATATATATCTTTTTCTACACTGAATTCACTGTTAAGTTGAGGAAGAGTTCATAGTAAAGTATTTTATAGTATCAATAATAAAAGTGATATAATTGATATAATTATTAAAATACATCATTGTTGTAATGTATTTTATTAATGAAGGTATAATTAAAATATACGTTATTTTTATTGATTTTAATTAATATTTAAGTCTAAGGGAGTTAATATTACCTTATTTTTTACATATGTAAACAAGGTTTAGTAGGCTTTCCAGAAATCCTACTGAGAGGAGACTGAAAGAAGAATGAAAAAAAGAATAATAAGTCCTCCTTAGAAGTCTGATCTTATTTTTGACTACCATCGTAAAAGTCGGAAAAATAATTTTCACTACAGTTTAGCAAGAGACCATTAAACTACTATGCAAGACCAATATATCTATTTTGATAAATAGTTCAGATAATTAAATAAGTAACATCTGGTTGTCTCAAGTTAACTAAAATCTCACAGAGATAACCTCACAGATATTTGAGTTAACAAATCGAACATAACCTGTGGTATAGTCAATCGGTGATGATCTTACAAGACATTATGCATAGAGAACCCACACATGGACTTTTGAACAAATAAAGTTGAAAAATTTGTTTCTTCTTATTAGTATCTTGACATTATCTCTTCAACATAGCAATGAGAAGGACAAATTTTGGTTTTTGTCCAAAACAGCAGGTCAACAGCACAAGTTCCAGCTATGGCTGCTCTGTTGTTTCTTAGTGTTACTGTTCCAAGGTCTTTCATGGTGTCTCCACCCATTTGAAATTAGCCTTGGCAGTGAGGCCAGGTGCATTAAAGAACTAAATACACTTTTTCAAGTGACGGCATTTGGAGCAGCTTTTTTGAAAGAACTCCACTGGCATTTTTTTTGTGAGGATCTTGCTCATAATTTTTTTCCAGTTTTATGTGCTGAAGTCCATCCACGCTGAACCAGACATGTACTACCAAATGAAATCAAGTACCACAAGTCAAAACCACCACTGCAGAGCTCTGTAAGAAAACTCATCACGGTCCTGGAGCTCTTTCCTCACTGCTGAGGTAAGCCTGGGGAAGACTGGGGTTGGTTTAGCTCACTTCAGTATATGAGCTGCCCTCACCACTTCTACTCTGACCCAAACAAGGGAGGAAGACATGGCATGTAGGTAAAGCCACAGGACAAGGAAGGAATCAGAGAATTCTCAGAGGCTTAAGAAACTTGTATCCTAAATTACCTCAACAGCACTGAACTTTCCACAAAATATATTTTAAAAGTGAACCAGAATTCCCTTTTCAGTCACAGCCAGAGATCTATTTCTACGAGCAACCCCTATTTCTAGTCAACATTGTTAAGACTTCTTATTCCCCAGCATAAAGAGCTTGCAGAAGTTCACCACAATTCCATACATCATCAAGCTGAATTATATTTAAAAGAACAACTGGGTGCCTGAAATGCCTATTTAATAGTCTTAAATACTCTCATAGAATCGTAGAATCGTAGCACCATAGAATGGTGTCGTGGTTTGGCCTCCTCAGCCATCAACAAAGAACCACGCAGCCGCTCAGCCAACCCTTCACAGCGGTGAGGGAAAATCGGAATAAAAAGGCAAAACTTGGGGGTTGAGGTAAAGAACAAACAGAACAAAGGAAATAGGTAAACAACAACAATAACACTGATGGAGGAATGTACAAATACAGTTACTGTACCCACCACGCACTGACCAGACCCAGGAAACTCCAGCCTGCTCCCAAACTTCGACTTCTTTCCCCCTGCTCCTGCCAGCTCCACCCTAAGCACTGGGCATGGTGTCACATGGTGTAGAATACCTGTGCTGTGCCAGATATTAACCCTCTCCCCAGACCAAATGGTTAGAGTAGGAGGCACCTTGAAGATCATCTAGTTCCAACCCCCTGCCATAGGCAGGGACACCTCCCACTAGACCAGGTTGCTCAAAGCCCCATCCAACCTGGCCTTGAACAATTCCAGGGATGAGGCCTCCACAGCTTTCCTGGGCAACCTGTTCCAGTGTCTCCCCATCCTCACAGTAAAGAATTTCTTCCTAATATCTAATTGAAATTTATTCTCAGTTAAAAAACATTACTTCTCATCTTATCACTACACTCCCTGACAAAGAGTCCCTCTCCACCTTTTCTTCAGGCTTCCTTTAAGTACTGAATGGCTGAAGTTCCTCTCCAGATTTCCTCAGATACTGGAAGGCTGCTCTAAGGTCTCCCCAGAGCCTTCTCTTCTCCAGGCTGAACAACCCCAGCTCTCTCAGCCTGTCTTCATGGGAGAGGTGCTCCAGCCCTCTGATCATCGTGGCCCTCCTTGGGGCTTTCTCCAACAGGTCCGTGTCCTTCTTATGTTAGAGAGCCCAGGGCCAGACACAGTACTCCAGGCAGGGTCTCACCAGAGCAGAGCAGAGGGGCAGAATCCCCTCCCTCGACCTGCTGGCCACACTTCTTTTGATGCAGCTCGGATGTGGTTGGCTTTCTCATCTGTGAGTGCACATTGCCAGCTCATGTTGAGCTTTCATCAGCCGAGACCCCCAAGTCCTTCTCCTCACCGCTGCTTTCCACCATTCTTTGCCCAGCCTGTATTTGTTTGGAATTGCCTCAACCCATGTGCGAGACCTTACAGTTGGCCTTGTTGAACTTCATTAGGTTGGCATGAGCTCACATCTCAAGCCTGCCCAGATGCCTCTGGGTGACATCCCTTCTCTCCAGCTCCACACAGCTTGATGTTGTAGACAAACTTGCTGAGGGTGCACTCAATACCAACCTCCATGTCACCAACAAAGACATTAAATAGAACCGGTCCCAGTACTGGCCCCTGAGGAATGCCAGTCATCACTGCTCGCCACTTGGACATCAAGCCATTGACCACAACGTTCTATTACAGTCTGTCCTGCATTTATAGATGAAAATCGCACGGGTTTTTATAACCAAACCTCAGACTGACAAATTAAATGTCTTACCAACTACTATGGAACAAATCAACTGAAGGCTGTATGTTGTCTTTTGTTGTCTATTCTCTACAGGTTTCAGGAATAATCCAAATGCCTTCTGAGAATCCTCAAAGTGGTATAATTTATGCAGTTAGTTAAACCAGGCAAAGTTTAACAAGAATGAGCATGGCTTGGAGACGGAAGAATAATTAGTAACCACCAGATATCTCTTTTTACTATAGCAAGATGTAAACAAACTTGGATCAATGTTTTCTAAAACATACTATCATCAAGTGGCTAATGATTATTTTTTTCTTTCTGTACTGAAGGTACAGAACCTTCTTTTCAGGTTCTGTAGGTTAGAGAAACCCTGTTTTGATATGTGATGAACTGCATGAATGTTTAATCCTGTCCCTGTCATTAAGAAACATGTATCTTGATACTTGCCAGTGTATTTGGGCCAAGAGATTTCTGTTTGAATGTAATGTCCTCCACCAGCTCCCTAAATCAGAATTACATGTTCCAAACTTCATTGTGCATCAGTCAACAAACTTATAAAAGAGTCAATGAAAATAATTCAAGCCAGCACAAATACAACTACAAACACAGTTTGGGCATAGACTGTCATTTTTGTGGCAAAGCTATTTTTAAATGGGGAATGGTCCTTGAGTTATTTCCCTGTACTGCTTCTAAACAAATACACAACACAAACACAAGAGTGAGAATGAGCGGAAGGAGGAGATCAGTGCTCAAGTCATGACATGATTGTGTTTGGCTGCAAGGCAGGTTAATGAGAACCTTACATAGTGCGGTGGGTTGACCCTAGCCAGCAGCAAAGCACAACACAGCTCCCTTCCCACCCTGGTGGGACCAGGAGGAGAACAGGAAGAGCAAAAGCAAAAAAACTCATTGGTTGAATTAAAGACAGTTAATTAAGTAACAAAAGAGGAAAAATTGATGCAAAGCAAACACCTACCACCTCCCACGTGCAGACCAATGCCCAACCAGTCCTCAGAAAATGTCTACCTTAGAAGATGAAACCCCTCTCTGTTTTTATTGATGAACATGTTATATGGTATGGAATACAGTCAATATACTTAACCTGAATTGACACCCTCAGTTAAGGTTTTACACATCCTCAGCCTACTCAGTGTGGGGGAAGAATTGTAAAAAAACAAATCCTCAATGTTGTGCAATGACTGCTTATCAATAGCCAAAATACTGATGTGTTATCTTCACAATTTTAGTCACAGATCCAAAACACAGCACCATACTGGATGCTAAGAGGAAAAATAACTCCATCGCAGCGAGAAGTCAATCTATAACCTGAGTGTCTTGTTGACCTTTTGTCTCCAACTCCACTTTGTTATTTTATATTGTCCACGTGCATGTGTGCTGTGCAACAAATGAACCCCTGTGCTCTTAAGATTTCTCTGTATGAGCTGCAGTATCTCAAAAAAAGGTATTTCAAATAGTGAACCAACAGGGAAAGTAGTAGTGAGAACCTACTTTTCACTGATGGCTTTGAACTTTCCTTGGTATAGACATAGCAAAACAATGCAAGAAGAAGGGGATAACACAGGTCAAAACTTGATTAGAAATAAGAAAGTGTATTTGTGATCTTACTTATCTTTAGAAACAGGCTACATTGCTTTGGGATACTTTGCAAAAGAGTTTTCTCTCCATGGTTACTTTGAGAGAATTAAAGCAAAACTACAAGAACACAATATGCCTTCTTTGTTCTTTTAATTTATGAAGGATGAGTGTCACAGTAGGTTTCCATCTTCCCTTACACTTTCCGTCCTTTCCCTCCTTCCCGCAACATGTTTCAAACATTTTCTTCAGTACAGCTATGCCAATCATATGGCAAAGAGTTGCTGAAAAGTAAGGTACAAACCAATAAATAAAGAAGTAAGCAGATAAGCAAACAAATATAGTTTAGATCAGATTAGTCAGATCAGTGGAATTATGGTGCTAGTACTGAGTTTTAATAAACTGTAAAACTAAAGAGAGAGGATGGGAAAGTGCAGCTGAATATGGGGAGAATGAAGAAGGAACCACATCCATCTTCCCTGACCCTTTTTCCACAGTAATACACAGAAGTATCAGATGAAACCTACTCTGAAACCCTGAAACAAATAGCCTGATTTTAGCCTGATTTTGCCAGTGACCTCCTCAGAGCACTAAGGAGCTATAAATTAGACTGTTCAAGAACACAGTTTCAGCCTTCTATGAAAGTTCTTTCCTTTTGGTTTTTTTTCAGATGTTAGAATAAAGTGACAAGAGAGGAGGAAAAAAAAAAAAGTGTGCGCAATAAATACTCTCTCAAATTCTAGTGTTTCAGACTCTTGTCACTTGTGATGTTTCCAGCTAGTCTGTCCCAGCCATAGATTTTTCCAGCTAAATTTGGTTAGAATATCTAACATAAGAACACATGCAGGGAAAGAAATGTCATTTAGACAGTCACTCTATTGTCTCCTTCATAAATAAAAGCACTAATAATTCACCCTCCCCACCGGCTGTTCATCTTTCAACTGTTCTATAGTGATTTTACCATTAATAAGCATGTAAACATAATTAAAAGTCAGCATTCTTTCAGTCACAAGGAAAAAAGTAAGAAGTTCTATTGTCAGAAAGAATGATATAAACTTTGGGGAATTACTGGGGAAGATCTAAGTCCTCTGTATTCTGTTAATGGTGCATTTCAAGGCACAAAGTTAAGAAAATTAACAACCTGACATAAAGGAGCCATCAAAACCGAAGAACTTTGAAACCCCCAAAATACCAAATCAGAAAGTTATTTAATACAACTGTAGATTGGCTTTAAATGATTTCTTGCAACTCCCCACAGTGACTACATAGTTGGCCCTTTACCTGTCACTTTTACAAGCTGACAAACACGTTCCACACAGCAATGGATATCTACAAAATTAAAGATCAACTTGATAATTGTTTTGAAGGCTGCTGTGTTAAAGATCTAAGATTTGCTCATCAAAATAATTCACCATTTGGTTTCCTTTATAACTTATGACACTGGTTTGATAACACTCAATTATCATCATATATGCAGAAAAAAATACTAGATAAGCCTTTTTTAAACATTTTAGCTGACATGAGGACCCAGCTTCCTTTTTTAAACAAAATAGTTTTAGAATAGAAAATAGTTTCAGAACTTGTAAGCTGTAGGCACAGGGGAAAGTTTTAGGGGGAGTTTAACTATACAAATTATTTCAGGAAAAAATAAAAATATTGAAATATTGAAATATTTCTTAATGAAGAAAATATTTCTAAACTAATGTGTACATTTTATTTTTCAGAGAATAATTTCTTTTATTTATTTATTTTTAAAAGACCCTGGTGTACCTATAGATTTGAATACAGGGAAATAAACAGGCTTCCTAAAATCAATTTTAATGGACTGGAATAGGTCTACATTTGGACATTTATGGAATAAAAGTGGCTAAAATTAAATTGATTTAGGCCAATAATAAATGTATTCTCACTAGATTTAGGCCTCTAATTTGGGTGTCTAATTTAGAGACAAAAATTCCATATAGTTAATAGAAAAAGCAAGTCTCTTATCTCCAAGTGCTCTAACGAGCTGTCTTCAGAGAACTTTGTGGAATGATTTTGTTTCTCATAGTGGTTTCTAATGCTTTTGTTTACAAGAGAAAAGACTTTCAACACAAGATGTAGAGTGATAAAAATTTTGAATCCTCAGCACAGACGAAAAAAATTGACAGAACATAGAGAATATACAGTCACTTTCATTTAATATTTGGTTAATGTTCATATTCCACACCAGAAGGGCTTTGCATCCCTACTTCTTACTTGTACATCTTACTGAGAGGGACATCTTGATCATGCTTTCGGTTAGATGCTACTTCACAAACTTCTAATCTGCTCATGCAGAATACACAGATGTATGGGTTCAGTACTGGAAATCAGGGATCATGGTGGGTTTTTTTTAATTGTATATTTTTATGTAATTTATTGAAAGTATATTACTGAGGGGAAATATACTAAAATTCATGAGAATTCAAATTCATTCAAGAATGACATGCATATTTCATGGAACAAGGTAATTTTTTTAAGAATATGGTGAAGAGCTGTGAAGGAAATTCAGAGTGTGATGTTGTAATCTTTATAGAAATTATTGCTTTTGCTTTATGCTAGTTACACAAAGAAAGAAGGAACCTTCAGATCCAACCTGATGGAGTTTGTTTTACTTCAGTCCAGCTAAGCAAGCTGTAAAGCTTGAGAACTTGAATTTCAGAAAATTTCCTCAGTAGGTACTGAATTATAGAAAGAAAAGTCCTATGCTAAAAGAGGAGAGGAGAGGAGAGGAGCTCAGCATTTTTTGAGACTGAAACAAGAACTGTTGGTTCTTACAAACACTTTAAATCGTCCATTCTAGTCTTTCCTCTTCCACCCAACACAGTATTTATATAAAGCTGAAAATTGTAATTTTTTAATAGTCAGAAAGTCTGTTCCTGAGCAACAAGAAAAGTTTTCAGGTTACATGACTTGAGTTTGTAACTCTAATGTTTATAAGCTATGTAACATGATACAAAGACATCAGTAGGTTTTGCTCATGCAAGTAAAACTATTAACAAAGGTATTCAGCCCTCAATCCATAATTATTCACAAGATTGAGATTTTATTGGATGAAATTTTTAAAATTTCTATGAATAAAATGTATCTGCATGCTCTTTTACATTAAAAAGCCATCACAGAACATAAAAAATTGTTTTCTGCAAAACAATACTTGTATGTCAAATTATTTTTTACTTGCTGAAACATGTTTATTATATAATATACCAGAGAGTAAATGGCATTTTTACCTGTACCTGTGTAAACAGGATGGTACAGGGAAAAAGACCTTGAAATTAAGTGGTAAATTAACCTAAGATGTTTAATTTCTTGCCTTGAATCCATCACTGGTGAAAACGACAATTATGTTATTGTCACAGAGGAGAAAAATCTGAGAACTTGCTTTGATTGAAAACTATATATAACTCTCACCTTGCAAATTAATATTGTGTGGTTTCATACTAATCTTAACCCAAAAAAGTGCGGCATTCCTCAAATGTTCATTGGAAGTTGTTCAGAGGTGGATTGATATTTTCTACCAAAAGGTGCCCTTAAAAACCTTTGCTTATTCTTGACAGACATCTTGAATCTTATACAGGAGCACCAACATGCAAAGATGTATACAAAAGACATTCATGTGCCATAACCTTGATGTTTTACAGCCAATACAATCCCAACCACCTTTTTCCCTGAAATCAGAAGCAGTTCTAGTATGAAAAGTTGTTCTCAGACTACTGCAATGATAAAGCGCTGCGTTCTTTCCAGAAGCGCCCTCTCAGCTTCTGCTGTGCCTTAAACCTGACACTGCCAAGGATTAAGAGATGAGTGAAGAACACACCATACATATAGGCTTCAGGTGAAAGTTTCTACAAACAAAGGAAATGGTTCAGTATAGACTGGTTCTTCAGGAAGGAGCCAGACCCTTAAAGACAGGGAAAATGATTATTTCAATAATAATAATAATTAAAAAATACACTTATGTCTGTAAAGGCTTGAAATCTGCACTTAAATGTGAGCATTCTCTAAGTCCAAGGCTTTGATGAGGATAATGAGAAAAATCATTGGAAAGTGGGCAAAACTTAAGTATAATATTCCAAAGGTCTTTCCATATATTTGTATCAAGATGTAAAAAAGCCATCTATTTAGGAATATGTACTTTATATTGAGGTCTGAAAATTTATCTCTCAAAACTGATATACTCCTGTTCTAAGATTCTTCCATGAAGAAAATATTGGTCTGTTTTTGAAAAAAAAATTAATCACAAATATGAGAAACAATTAGACCTTGCAGATAAATTAGATTCTCAGAAGCTTGTTTGAGTCCTAGATCCTTTCTGAAAATAGGTTAATGAGAGAAATAGAAGGTGGTTTTCTTCTTAAATCTTGATTGCAGAAAACATATTGGGGACAATCTCCAGGAATTAGTTTGGACAATATTGTATCTCTGTGTGCTTGTCTAAGAAACATGGTGGAACTTAAGTGAGATTTTAAAAGTTCACACATGTCTCACGTACAAGATTGAGGAATATAACTTGCATTTCTTTGTCTTCTTTTTCACCCAAAGCCATCAAAGAGCTTTTTGGTTTGAATTTTTGTCTTTCTAAGTATACCTCTCATCTTCCCAGGCTATGGTTTTTGCACTACATAGAGAAACATCGCTTTATTTTAAATACACAAATATCAAAAATTGTGAAAAAAAATACTCTCTGGAATTCATTGTTCACTAACACACAGTCTTACATTGGAAAGCATGAACGAGCACTAAACATGAAATCTGACCCATTCGTTGCATACTCATGTTAAGAGTTTACCACCTTCTACCTCATTTTTTTCTCTCCATCCTGTCCTGATGTCCCTGCATCCATTTTTAGTACTGCTTAACAGTTTTCTTGTTCACCCTCTGATGTGGCTTTGTCAAGTGACTGCAGTTTAACTTGTGAAAACTAAACCATTTCATTTTTGTCCAAGGACTGTTACATACAATCAGGTTAAAGGACAAAGTTGTGAATATCAAAGCATAAAAACAAGACCAGTAATTTTGAGCAGTTGAGGTCTTTGACATCTCAATCCAGACCCTACTCAAGTGAAAGCTTGCCTGGAAACACAATGAAACGTAGAGATGTCACATTTCCTTAAAGTCTTCAACACACCTTTCAAAAATAGACTAATTTTCTTTCCATAAAAATATACAAACAAGATAATTTTTTAGGAATGCTTGTCACAAAGAATGCATTCTGTGAAAATGAAACTTGGAATTTAATTGATATTACTGCCTTTCAGGGATTCTAAGATTAGAATTTTAGCCACAGTGAAGTTAACCTTTTCATAAGACTCTGATTTGACACTGCGCTGAACTTTTTATGATTAACAAACCCATAAACCTTCGATATGTAAGAATTTTCCTGCACTCTGTGGCTCTGTGTTCTACCCAGCAGTCTCCTTCTTCTGCACTAAGATTTAAGTGACTGAGGGATTCACAATTTAACACAAAATGCTACATAAAGGCCCCCGCCCTTTTATTTTTAGGAAGTGGATTTTGTCTGCATATAGCTGATTAAAAAAAAGAAAGAAAAAACAACCTAAATTTAGGGTCTTTGATGTAGACCTTAGCATTTTTGAAAGTCAGTGCACAAAAGATACTATTACACTCAAATAGCACAGTTCGTGACTGTAACAAACTCTAATTGTGCATTACAGTGTTTGTTTGGCTATTGCTGTTTCTAGAGGCTACATAAAAATATTATATGTAACTTTAAAGGTATATATTTGTAACTTCATGCATTTACATATGTATTTTATATATTTGAATATTATATGTAGTATTAGATATATTATATGTAGTATTATATATAGTAATTGAAAACTGCTTAGTAAAATCTTATAGGACATCAAATCTAATTTGCTCTGAAAGTTCCCTAGTGTTGGGCATTTAAAAGGTAGAAAAGTCAGGTAAGTGAACCATCATGGGTTTACTAGTGCTAGCTCCAGGAGCTTTTTTTTTCAAATCTTAAACAAGGCATGCTGTAAAGTTTTGTGATGTTTTCACTGGAAAGGAATAAATAGTTACCTCATACTTGAAAGTTTTTGAAAAATTTAAGACTGGCTATTCTCCGCTGTCTAACAATGGCAGATATACTCAAAACACCAAAAATTACTCTGTTTCCTTTTCTGTGCAAAGAAATGAGGCCAAGTCTAAAACCAACATAATCAGGCTCAACTCTGTTATAGTACTTTTTAGGCACTATATGACTCTATCTCATTAATGCTACTGTGATGGAAGTGGAAGAGTTTACAAAAATTTTTTAAAAAAGGTCACCATGATGTTACATCTAACACTCCTTGGTAATGGTGTTGCTTTGAGCCTAAATTGAAACTGGAAAACATCATTACAGAAAGGCAAGAGTTTTGCCATAATATCCTAGACTTGATATCTCAGATGCAAGATACTGAACACCAGAAAAGCTAGAAGACTGTGCTGGGAGCTCACATTTAACAGGTAGGTTTTTTGCAAACAATATTTCCATAAAGGTCAGCTGAATCACCGATGCACAATTGCTGTAATTTTGAGACGTCTGCTTGTCTCAGCAGTTTTAATACACAGATCAATTTTGCATTACCTCCTTCTGGCTGTGAGTGCCTATGAGTGCTTGTAGACGGAGGTCATAAAACATTTATAGGCCTAAGAATGTAAATTGCAGCAAAGAGTGAATCCTCAATCTGTGGACAGACCCTTGAAAGAGATTTTTCTGAGAAGTCTGCAGTAAGCATTTGTTCTGTCTCAGACCCCATAAAATTTTCATTTTCATTCCCTTTGCAGAGTTTGCCTTTTGATTAGTATTTTGGATTCTAATATATAATGCTAAATACCACATATAATAAAAATAATATACAATAATACTTATTGCATATTATTAATCTCCCATGTAATAAAAAGGGGGAAAAATAAACAATGTTCCAGTTTTATTCCAGATGATAAACTCAAAAGATAATTCAAGAAAAATAGAAAGGTCACATTGACAAAAGAGTGCATAATAGCGCTTTGCAACACAAGGACCAGCCTCTTTCAGATCAAATATGAATAGAAAGACCGTTTATTTAGGTTTATTTCATAAGATTTTTCTGTGTAACAAAGTTCATAGTGAGTGCTAAAAATGTTCAACTTCTCCGTGAATGTTTCGTCATCAAAATCAAATCATCTTCATTTATGCATGTATCATGGTTTAACACCAGCCAGCATCTAGGACCACACAGCTGCTCGCTCACCCCCCACCAGTGGGATGGGGGAGAGAATCAGAAGAGTAAAAGTGAGAAAAAAACTTGTGCATTAAGGTAAAGACAGTTTAATAGGTAGGGAAAAATCTGCACACACAAGCAAAGCAGAACAAGGAATTCATTTATTACTTCCCATCAACAGACGGATATTCAACCATCTCCACGAAAGCAGGGCTTCATCATGTCTAACAGATAGTTGTGAAGACAAAACACCATAACCCTGGTCACCCCCCACTTCCTTCTTCTTCAGAAGATTCTTGTCAGATTTGTATATTGAGCATGAAATCATGGAAGCATGACCATATTGAGCATGTCATGGAAGACGACGACTGTTACTACACCAAAGCTGAAATTATCCCATTGAAATGTGAGAGTTAAGCAGAAATTACACCATGAAATAATTATATAAAGCCAGTGTTCAGCCATAATGACCCAGCAGGCTGCAGGTATTGTCCATATCACACAAATTCTGCTGGGGTGAAACTATGAAAAAAGTCAATATTGCTGACAAAGGAAATCAGGATAATGTCAAACACAGTATGCATCTTTATTCATGTCAGAGGACTGATATATACCTACTTCTGACAACTGAGTGGTCTGTCCTACTTAACCCCTACTTCAACCTCCTCTCCCATGGAATCACCACCCCTCGAGGTATTTAAAAGATGGTTAGAGATGTGGTGCTGCGGGTCATGGTTTAGTGGTGGTTTTGATTGTGTTAGGTTTATGATTGGGCTTGATGATTTTAAAGGTCTCTTCCAACCTAGGTGATTCTTTGATTCTAGGTTTAGGATGGATGTTAGGAAAAAATTCTTCAGAGAAAGGGTTATCAAGCATTGGAACAGGTTGCCCAGGGAAGTGGTGGAATCGCAGTCCCTGGAGGTTTTTAAAAGACATGTATATGTGGTGCTGAGGGACACGGTTTAGTGGTGGTTTTGGCAGTGTCAGGTTAACGGTTGGACTTGATGATCTTAAAGGTCCCTTCAACCTAGGCAATTCTATTATTCTGTAAATTTTAGAAAGCAACATTATTAATTCAAAAGCTAGAAAAGTACTAGTCTGGAATTTGATAAGAATCAAGCAGACATGAATCCTATTCATATATACATGTTGGGAAGGTGTTTTTTAGAGGCTTTTGGTGTTACAACATCACAGAGTAGTTGAGCTTGGAAAAGATTCTCTAATAGAACCCTCATGCTCTTTTTCATATACCAAATTGCAGTTGGAATTTCCTTCTTCACCAATACCTAAGCTGTTCGTTCAATCCGCTTCATGCAAAACAAAAAGCACACTCCCATAATTAAGTGCACAGGCTTCAGGAGGAAAGAATCAGCAATAAACAATTCAGTTAAGAGTGACGTTTATTAAGCTCTGAAGGTCTCATGTGAACTTCAGTGAATGTTATATGCTGTTTTTACAATATTTACTGCTTATATACTTTGTAGGTTTGAATGGTATTTATGCCATTCTTCCCTTTCTATGATAAGGAAAATTGAAATCTATTCTCCACAATGCCTGGCATTTTCCACAGCCACTCAGTAAAATTCAGTACCTTTAACCACAACTTGAGTTTAGCCTTAGATATTACATGGAGTTTTTAATACCTAGGCAGGACAGGTACTGAAAAATACATGCAAATGCATAAATGTAAGAGTCAGAACATACAACTTCTCTCCCTAGCAATACCAATTATTTTTGTTTTCTTTCAAATTTGGAAGTAATTTAATCTTATCTGCATAATGGGGATAACAGCTATTTGACAAGGTGCTCAATCACAGATTCTATTCTTGGATCCCTGGGGACACAAGGTAGTAATTACACACCTTTCTTCTTCTATCACCTCCAATCTGTTGTGTCAGTTACTATCTCCAGCTCAGCTCCCTACCTCTCTCATCCCAGTCCTGGTTCCCACTTTCACTCAGTGCTATACTGCAATGCCAGTCTTTCCTTTTCACTGAGCTCCTCAGCTCAGAACCTCCTCTTGCTGAGCTTTTTCCAAGCATCCCGGTATCCTCTATGGTAGGTTTTGCTCCACAAAAGTCAAGAATGGTGATTTATAATAGACTGATTAGGATTGCTTTGGTCAGAGCAAGTCTTATACTAATGTTTCAGTATTGTTTGTGTCAGATACGATATTCTAGGAAGTATGGAGTTGGAGTATTATATATTTGTAGCTTTTCTATCAAGGAGTGTCTTCCCTGGGATTAAGGTAGAAAATAGATGCACAGACCTAGGAATAGCAGCTGAATTTATTTAATTTTCATTTCTGAACTGAACTTTCCAAGAGTTTTGGTAACTTCATAGGTATTGTCTGCTGCTTGATCTACTGTAATACAGTGATGTTAACATTAACAGCGATTTCTTCAGCCACACCAGTGAAATCCATAACATCACTGTAATTCACACATAGAAATTTCAGCACAATGGGTGAGCCAAAGATGTGTCATGTTAGCATGCAGCCCCACGTGATAACATTAATAACTTTTGGCTCTGATTTTGAAGAGGGTACCCAAAGTCTTTGGTAATTCAGTAGACAAAGGAAGGTAGAAAGAATGAAAGATGACTCATTAAGCTAATATTTTAATAATCTGAACAAGCTGAGAACAATTCTATTTTGACAGAGTTGAGTAATGGAAATATCTCTTCACACAGAATTCAAGCTCTTTTGTTTGCTAAACAAATCTAAATTAACCTAGTCCTGATCCCTTTAGGAATCATCAAAGAATGTCAAGTCAAACATGACTTTTGCTGTGTAGAGGGAAAATAAAAGACATTGCAGAAATATTTCACAAGCAGTAGCAAGGACTGACAATAAGTTGAAACCTGAATGAGGTTTCATTGTCATTGTTTATATTGTTTTTTAACTAGCTCATGATATCTGCAATATGCAAACATAATTATTGCAAAGGATTTTTATAAACACCATACTATGTTTTTCCCTTCCCCCAGTTTATCTCTGTTGTACTTTTCTGAAAAACTCTTATCTAAAATGATTATATCTCCATTTGTATTTGTGGGTTTTCGTTGATTTTAGAGAAGGATTTCTGTTAATTCTCATCCTTTCTTTTTTCAACCGAAATACATGATATAACACAACATCAAACACATATTTTGGGAAAATCTATAAGTAGCACAAAGCTGAAGAGTAGTTTTTGCTTTTTCTTTAACTATCCACAAGTAAATGGCTTTTCTGTCTTCCATTTAGTTAGTCTGATACTTTCTGTTTCTCATTGTGCTCTCTTTTTTGTGTGTTAGTTTTTCATTATGACTTATGTGTGCTTTTGTTGGATCCTTCTGGCTGTGTCTGTGTGTAATTCAGTATTTTAGGACATAAAATAATAGCCTACAGAATCAAATACCATGATATACCATAGAGACAACAGAAACAGTGGGATTTTAAAGCAGATAATAAGAAAACTCCTACCTCTAATTTGTGTTTCTTTTAAATATATTCTCTGAAGGGTAAACAAGCTGATCAGTGTTATAAATTCTCTTCTTGAAGGCTCTTCCACAGGACCCATCTCAAAACCTTTTTGTTTCCTCTTATGAAACAGAGACTGCATGAAGGGAACAGGAAAAATTATACATTCTATGAACTCCACTAATGTGGCTTGTATATTTCTAAGCAAAATATAGCTATCCTTGGCATTTTTTATGCGGGTAATTTATATGCACATGCTATGGTGATTTTTTTCTGAAGCAGTGACACTGATAGTAGGAGTGAGATACTCTCAGAGCTGAGTAATGATTGATTGGGTGAAAGGATTGCCATATGCCTTCTGACTGACTCTGACTCAGTAGTTTGTATCTATTATTTTCCTTTGCTTCAGAGAGGATGGAAGGAACTTGCTTCCCTAGTTGTTACCTGAATTTTCATCTAGAAACCGTACTGAATTCACAATGGTTACATGATTCTTGAGTTACCTATTCTGTGGATGATGCACACTGCAGTGTAGCTAACAAGCATAAACATATCAGTGTAAGCACAAAAATAAATTAGTTATCTGAAATTCATACCGTGTGGCCATGGAAACTTTTAACGCACAATGAGGTGAAAAAAAAATCTGACCCTTCATGATTGTAACTAATGACTGCAACAAATGCTTTAGCTGGGAGAAAAAGGTCAAAAGCATGTAAGGCTAAAAATGACTTTTTTTTCCGACTTAGACTTGCATATACAGTTCAGGAGTACACCTTGTAAGCGTGCCACTTTTTCATACATAATGGGTTTCACCCTGTATTCCTCACATTTCATAGCAGGTCTTGTCAGTAGTCTAAACAAACAAAACTCAAGTTCATATCTGGTATAGCACACCGGAATGATGTTACTTGGGATTCATGAAATACTATACTGGAGCAGATCTGTTTACTCTTTAACAATATTAAATACCTTTGACAGTAGTTTCTGCATCTTGTTCTGCAATGAACCAGGTCATTGTGTAGAAGAAGACAAGGCCAAAACTTTTTTTCTAGAAACCTGAGCTACAGTGATAATATCTACTATCATTCGTATGATTTACCATAATTACCCATACAAACTTTGTGCCTCTTAAAACTTAATTCTACGTCAATTATCAAATAGCTTTACATTGTGCTATATGACTTCATACAAAAGGGTTATTAATGGACTCATAAAAATCAGAGGAAAGTTAATGGCATAACTGAACCATCCTACATTTCTTATACGTGAAAAATCCCATGTCATGTATTTAACTGAAATATTTTATTAGATCCACTGCAGAATGGTGCCTGAAAATGTTAAGTTTGTATGTAAACCAGTATGTTAAATTTGGAGTGTCAATTTTGTCATTTTGTTGTTGTTCAATGACTGCTTGTTTTATTCTGTAATTGCATTTGTTTGCTTGTTTGTTTGTTTGTGTTTGGGGTTTTTTTTCATTTTGATAATTTTGAAGATTAACATTTTATTCTGGTTTTCAATTTATCATATGTTAACTTAGTTGATATTGTCTACAGTAAGAATACTTCTTTTAAAGTTATGAGATATTCTTTTCATTCACATTCTAATGATAACAAACTGTTGTGATTTACAGGTTTGTGCTAGGTGTCCATTTCTGTTCAATTTCCCATGTCCCTAAGCACTCCTTTTAAATACGTCCAGAGATGGTGATTCAACCACTTCCCTGGGTAGCCTGTTCCCGTGCTTGATAACCCTTTTGGTGAGGAAATTGTTCCTAATATCTAATCTAAAACTCCACTGTCACAATTTTCCTTCTGGTCTCATTGCTTTTTACTTGGGAGAAGAGACCGACACCCACCGCTCTACAACCTCCTCTCAGGTAGTTGCAGAGAGTGATAAGGTCTCCCCTCAGCCTCCTTTTCTCTAGGCTAAAAAGAAACCCAGTTCCCTCACCTGCTTCTCATAAGACTTGTATTCTAGATGCTTCACCATCTTTGTTGCTCCTCTTTGGACATGTTCCAATACCTCAACGCCTTTTCTGTAGTGAGGGACCCAACACTGAACATCGTATTTGAGGTGTGGCCTCACCAGTCTGAGTACAGAGGGACAATCCCCCCGCCACTTCTGCTGACCACGCTATTCCTGATAGAAGCCAGGATGCTGTTGGCCACCTGGGCACACTGCTGGCTCATATTCAGCCAGCTGTCAAGCAACACCCCTAGTTCCTTTTCTGCCAGGCAGCTTTCCAGCCACTCCTCCCCAAGTCTGTGGCTCTGCATGGGGTTGTAGTGACCCATGTTCATGATCTGGTACTTGGTGTTGTTGAACCTCATACAATTGGCCTTGACCCATTGATCCAGCCTGTCCGATCGCTCAGTAGGACCTTCCTACCCTCAAGAAGGTCAACACTACCACCTGACTTGATGTCATGTGCAAACTTACTGAGGGTTTATTTGATCCTCTCATCCAGGTTGCTCATAAAGATATCAAACAGAACCAGCCCCTGGGAAACACCACATGTGACTGGATACCAACCAGATTTAACTGTGTTCATCGCTACTCTTTGGGCCCAGCCATCAAGACAGTTTTTTAACCAGCAGAGCATACGCCCATCCAAGCCATGAGCAGTCAGTTTCTCCAGGAGAATGCTGTGGGAAATGGTGTCAAAGGCTTTACTGAAGTTCAGGTAAACAACATCCACAACCTTTCCCTCACCACTTTAGTAGGTCATCTTACCATAGAAGGGGATAAGATTAGGCAAGCAGGACTTACCTTTCATAAACCCATGACTGGGCCCTATCATCTTGTGGTCCTGTAAGAGCCATGTTATGGCACTCAAAATGATCTGCTCCATAACATTACCCAGCACTGACATCAGACTGACAGGCCTGTAGTTCCCTGGATCCTCCTTCCAGCCCTTCTTGTGGATGGGTGTCACATTTGCTAACCAACTGTTAACTGTTGCTGTCAACTGGGATGTCCCCTGTTAACCAGGACTGCTGACAATGATGGAAAGTAGCTTGTTGAGCGCTTCTGCCACCTCCCTCAGTACCTTTGGGTGGACCCTGTCTAGGCCCATAGACGTGTGTGACTAGGTGGTGTAGCAGGCTGCTCATCATTTCCCCTTGGATTATGGGGGCTTCATTCTGCTCCCTGTCTTCTAGCTCAGGGCGCTGCATACTCAGTGGACAACTGGTCCTACTACTAAAGACTGGGACAAAGAAGGCATTAAGTACCTCAGCCTTTTCCCTCATCCTTTGTCACTGTTTCCCCCCTTGTCTAATAAAAAGATTGAGATTATCTTTAGTCCTTTTATTACTAATGTGTTTATAGAAACATTTTTTATTGTCCTTATAACAGAAAGCAGATTAACTTTTAGGTGGGCTTTGTCCCTTCAAATTTTCTGCCTACATAGCCTCACAACATCTTTGTAGTCCTTACATGTGGCCTGCCCTTTCTTCCAAAGACCATAAATTTTCCTTTTTTCCTTAATGAATTCAGCAAAGGGGAATGTATTTCAAACAATTCAGAGGGAAGCATGCAACACTNGATTGAGATTATCTTTAGTCCTTTTATTACTAATGTGTTTATAGAAACATTTTTTATTGTCCTTATAACAGAAAGCAGATTAACTTTTAGGTGGGCTTTGTCCCTTCAAATTTTCTGCCTACATAGCCTCACAACATCTTTGTAGTCCTTACATGTGGCCTGCCCTTTCTTCCAAAGACCATAAATTTTCCTTTTTTCCTTAATGAATTCAGCAAAGGGGAATGTATTTCAAACAATTCAGAGGGAAGCATGCAACACTGATGTCTAATTAGCATGCTCCAACCAGTGCTATTAGCATCAAAAGCAGGAGCAAACAACAGGAAGTCTGAGCAGGTCCTAAGGAAAAGTATGCAGTATTAGGGGAAAAGCATGCCAAAAATTGTCAGCATCATCATCAGTACCTCCTACTGCACTGGAGAAACCTGTCCCCTCCCTGGAGGAGGACACATTGTCTAGGACTCCTGTTGCTGTTTTTCTGCTGTGGGAAGTTTTCCATTTCTCATCTGTCTCTTCTTTATTTTTCCCCCAAAACTAACTTCCTCTACTACGGCCAATGTGTCCTATCAGCTATGGATCACTCTATAAAAAATATCTTCATACATGTGAAACTGACTCACCCTCCTTTGTGTAATTGTTACTTTCTTCTCATGTGCCAATACTTGTCATCCTTCTTTACCGCTTACTGCCAAATTTAAACATTATGTTTATCTGTTTCAGCCATAGAGCTATCTATATTTCAGTGTTGTTAAACTAGTTTTATCTTGGGAGTGATTTCTACCTTAAAGCACTGCTTTAAATGTAGACACAATCTCTTCCACATTTTGTCTCTGAGCCAACTAAAACAATCTTGAAACTAGTGTCCAGTGTTATTTTAAGCATCATCATTCCTAGGTCTAATCCTGTATCTGTTCTTAAAATCATATAGAAATTCAATTGTTTTAAACATTCTGTGTTCCCCTAAAATAGTTCTTTGGAACTTCTACCTGCTAATTATCATGACTTGATTTTTTCAATACCTTCCATGAGCTGCAGACACCATTAATTCTCATCCCTAAGCTACTTCCTAAATTGACAGACAATCTTTATTTCTAGAGGCTGGACAAGTGAACTCTCTACTTTAAAAATCAAAAGTTAGAAGGATTCTATTTCCTACTACAAGAGCTTGCCTAAAAAATGTAGAGCTTGAAAGAAAAGACAAGGTTTGGAACATGTTTATGGCTTCACATCAAAGGAAGACAATGGATGTTGCATAAACTCAGCCAGCAACTGAGCAAGAATGTGCACTGGAACACTTTCCAAAAACAGATTGTAAACCACAGAAAACATAAAATCTAAACAGAGAAAAAGCATGATCAGACCTGGGTTTTTTAGGGTTTTTTTTCCTACTTCTGTTGTGTTTCAGGAAACACAGATAACAGGTAGAAATCAGATACACAAGTGGGAATCAGAAATTACTACAAAGGCACTTTGATATTAAGGACTGATGTTTCTCTAGGAGTTTGAGCTCTTTAATTCATTTTTGCAAGCACAAATGGATGCACCCATTACATCCGTCCTGGGGTTTACCAGCATAAAGTCTTCTGGCGGAACTTGTAGTCTTTGAATACTGATGGCCACTCACACCCACTAGTGCTCTTCTTCTTTTGCCCCACTCTTCAGGACTTGTTGGCTTTTCAACACAGCTCTAGTTCAGTTCCAGGCTGGGCTGCAATAAAAGCAGAAAGCTAAAGCTTGAAAATCACAGATTCATTTCCCCCCTCCCTTTTTTCTTTTTTTCTTTCTTTTTTTTTTTTTTTTAATGAAATGCACAATTAATTACTTTGGAAACATTTATTAGATTCTTTTTTTCTTTTGCCTTTTTTTTTTTTTTTTTTAAAATACTGAAATTGCTGTTTGTGGCAAAAAATATTGATAAATGCCCAGTTAATAGCTATACAACAAAGCAAGGTTTTGTCAAATTATAGGACACATGCAATTGGTTTCGGTGATTCAGGTCGGTATGAAAACCCGAAATGCACAGTTAATGTCAGCTGTTCCTACTGTGCTGTCAGTACATCTTATCCCAAATGGAAGATATTTTTCCTGCTGTGTTCCTGGCATGACATGCATTCCTCAGATGTTTCATTCCCTGCTTCTTTAAAAGACAACTGTTATTATAAGCAATGAGCAACCCCATCTCTGCTTCTGGGAGATGAGTATACTTCATCAGTAAGGTGGAGTAAAGTTAAAATTAGCATCTGCTGTCTTTCCACAGGTAATGTATGAAAAAGGAAATTTTCTACCCCTGCAAATGAACATGGACTGTCCCAGTGCTGTCAGTGTGGATGAAATTGCTTGTATTTGTCTGGAAGCAAGGAAAAACAACACTTTGTTCTTTTGGTAACTACATCATATTTCTATTCTTATACATTTTATACAATCTATATAATTTATTTAAATTATATACTATATATTGTATTATTTTTAATTATATATGATATATACAATTCCTTTAAAATATCAAATTAAAAAAGAAACACTCTGAAAAGTGGAGATCTTATTTTGAATACTGATTTATCTCAAAAAACCTGGGTTTATTACATACTCCTAAGGTACTCCTCAGCAAAGTTTCTGCTTCCTAGAAACCAGTGAAAACAGGTAGATACTTCACCCTTTGACCCCTGACTGACTTGCAGCCCTTTTCTCAATAAATATCTCTATCTAATGAGATAGATGCACTCAAAAGAATGAGTACCTTCTGTGAACATGAAAGCAAAAAGATTAAATAACTGAAATTACCATTCTATCCATTACCTATAACTTAACAGGAAAGAAGGTTCTCTTTTTTTAAACAATCCAGTTTACCATACTATTGATACGGGAAATTATGAACAGTGAACACAAGTGCTATCCATCTATGTGCAGTGCAGCAGCAGGAAAATAAGCTTATAAGCTTTCAAATATTCAGTAGATGAGTAAGACATTATAAAAAGACCTATTTTATAAATGATAAATAATCTTATTTTATAATTCATGCCTAATTATTTTCTTCACAAATCCATTCTCTGCCCATTCTTTTCAAGAACTCTAGTGTCCTTTATAACTCAAGGATTTTGCAAATTAGATATTGTTTTTTATTCTTTTTTCCAGTTCTTACTTACACAACATTTAATCTAAATACTACTTTTTAAATGGCTCATATAAAGTTGCATGCATTTAGATCAAGCCTAAAGATATTCACAGAAAATTATTCTCGCTTCCTGTGTATCTCAGCGCCAAGGTCTGTGCACCTCCAGACCTTTCCCAGAACCATAGTTTAGTGAACCAACTAGCCCTGAACATCCATCTTACACAAAAGCTAATATCTCTGCTTCCAGGATCTTATCTTCTAATGCTGTCCGTATTGTCTCCTATCCTTCTGCCCAAGCGTATTTTTTTAATGCCAACCTCTAAACCATCTTTGTAAAAGCTGTACTGCTACAACAAAAGATCCAAGCACAGCGTGATTAAATATCTCCAGGTGACAGTACAATGGTGTTGTTTTGTTTTCTCCAACAATTTATCTCTCTTGCCCCTCCCTCTGCCAGCGTGCACTTAACAGTTCTCTGAGAACTGTCACGCATGCTCTATCTGTGATGTCATATCACTAATAAATAATAGCTCTAATATCTATAGATGTCTACTTCAGTAATATGTGTATTTATTAAAATAATAAATATACAACAACCAGTATTCATTTTTATTCCCTGTTATTCATTCTACTTTAAGAGTGGTGCTGACAAACGCTGTTGTTATGAACATATATAGGCCACTTCATTGAACTTACCATCCCAGGTGCCCCATGCAACTCTTCCGCACTTCAGTGTGTCTGTTGCCGCTCATCTAGGAGGTTGAACATAAATGCTATGAGTTTTTCCTCTGTTCTTTAGTGTTTCAGCCCACCAGTAGTCTAATCTTTTTACTACAGATATTCAGTAAGAGTGGTAAGTTTGTAATGCGGCGGTGGTTCGACCTTGGCTGGCCACTCTAGCACTCCCGCTCCTCAACAAGACAGGGGGAGAAAATGCAATGAAAGGTGTATGGGTTGAGATAAGGACAGGGAGAGATCATTCACCAGTTACTGTTACAGGCAAAACAGACTCAGGGAAATTGATTTAATTTATTGCCAATCAAGTCAGACTAGGATAGTAAGAAATGAGAATAAAATTTAAAACCTCTTCCCCCTCTCCTCCCACCTACCTGCACTCAACTTCACTTGCAGCTTCTCTGCCTCCTTGAGTGGCACAGGGGATGGGGATGTGGGCTATGGCCAGTTCACTGCATGGTGTTTCTGCCGCTCCCTCCTCATGCTCTTTCCCTGCTCCAGCAGGGGGTCCCATGCATGGGACAGTGCTCCACAAACTTCTCCAGTGCACAAACTGCCCCAGCATGGCTCTTTTCCATGGACTGCACTGGAGGCTCCTAGAAGGAATGTTATCAGTAGGCCAAGGGAGGCAATCCTCTCCCTCTGTTCAACCATGGGGAGACACGTCTGGAGTGCTGTGTCTTATTCTGGGCTCTCCAGTGCAAGTGACTCATGCACTTACTGGAGCTGCTCCAGAGAAGGATTGCAAAGATGATGAAGGGACTGGGGCCTGTCTTATGCAAGGACAGGCTGAGAGAGTTGAGACTCTTCTACCTGGAGAAGAAAAGGCTCAGGGCAACCTTATCCATGGGTATAAATAGTTAATGGGGGGGAATAAAGAAGATGGAGACAACACGGTGCCAAATGACAGGACAAGAGGTGATAGACATATATTGAAATACAGGAAATTACATTTCACCATAAGAAAAATCTTTTTTATTCTGAGGGTGATCAAGCACTGGAAGAGGCTATCCATAGAGGTTGTGGAGTCTCTATCTTTGGAGCTATTCAAAACGCAATTGGACACAGCCTTGAGCTCTAGCTGATTCTGCTTGGTTGGGGAGGAGGATTGGACAAGATCATGTACAGAGGTGCCTTCCACCTGAGTGATTATGATTCAATGAAAGCAAAGGTTGAATCAATCACCTAAGAAATAAGCAAAAGTAATAGGAATAGTGAAGGAATTATGCATACCTTCCTCTTAGATACAAGTGTGTCTGTATAAGCTTTAGCTGATTTGCTTTGGCCTTCTGAGTGTTCAATGTAGCTGCCGAGCAGGAGAGAGGAACATCTGTCACTCAGCTTGCTTGGGCCAATCCGGCCCAAACCACAACAGGTATCCGTGCTTAATAACACTAGTTTTTCAGTACAGATGAATATATGAATTTTTATATTTCTGGCTGATTTATGTGTTTATCTATTTAAAAAATCTGCATTAGTATTTATAGGGGCTTGAAAGTAATAAATCAAATGCCTATTTCTGAAATATGTTTGCTTGGGTTTAGTGCACATGAATGATAAGGAAATCAACACAGGCAGGTCAAAGCTAGAAGACCCTCTGTTTCCATCATAAGCATCATAAACTGAATGATGGAGATTTGTGAAATTCAGACAAGACAAACTGGAAGCAAGGCCTTGACAAAAATCAGTCAGAAAATCAGGAGGCAATGGGAGTCAGATCTAAAAATGAGGTAGGTAAAACTGTCCGATAAAACCTTCAGGCCTAATTATCAGGCAGAACTTGAAGATGTAGAGAATCTCTTATATACTGTCTGTAGGTAAACAAGAAAATTATTAACAACTTTTCATTTCTGGACACAGCTAAGGAGCACCCATTCTACCCAAGGCAGAGACAGTGCTTTACTTTTGGGTATTATATGTGACATTTCAGATAAACATAGCTTTACTTCAAATTAAGAAAGATTATCAATTGTGTACCATCATCCTTGAGTTTATGCAGTTCACATTGTAAAAGTTACATGGCAAAAACAGCTACTTTCAGATAATTGGTTTTTTTCCTGGAAATAATCATCTTCCTTCACTTTTTTCCCTTACTAATTCTGCATTGTGAGCATTAGTATTTCTTTTCCATCACACTTCTTCTAAGTGTGTTCTAAGTTCTGTTCTAAGACATGAACATCACACATCTGTCTTTTATCTCCTCCTTTTCTGCCTGTCCTACAGCTATAGGCTCAAATATCTCTTATCCTTCACCTATGTACACCCACCAACAACTGACCTGCTGTTGAAGGCATAGAGCTCACTTCTTTCCCATTTGGATTTTCCTGCAGGGAGAAAGAACATTGTGTGAGGAAAGATGCTTATTTCTCCTTTTTTCTTGTCTTCTGGGAAGAATTACTCTCAGCCTTCCCTTTGCTTTCACATTAAAATAAATGTTAATTAATGTTAACATCTCTGCAGCTTCGCAAGGACAGGACTGTCCCAAAACACACAGTGGCCCCTTCTACTTTTTGCCCATCAGCTGCCCAACAGCAACTTGCATTGCTCCACTGCCCGGAAGTGGAGCTGATGGAGCAAATGACACAATACTCCTAATGGGAGACAGAAGACATAAATAAAGTACTGGAATTCCATCCTTAGCTCTTCTGAGACCAATACCAGGATAAAAACCTTCAGTCAACACATAAGACACCTTTAAAGCCCTTCTGCAGGAATCAACCCTTGAGCAAAATCAAACATAGCTCTGTAGCACAGAGAATCCTCAAAAGACTTTTTACACCCCGTGACCAACCTTTCCCCTGACAATGCTGAGAGATACAGGAAAATAAGCATTGTCTATACTAACATGTTCAAGAAACTGAGCCTATGCCAAGTAGAACCCAGTCCTGCTAAATAATAAAACACCTCCATAAATACGTAGCATAACCATGAGTACAGGTAAAAATAAAGAAACACAAGAAGAGCTATCATCAGAGAATTTAATCATAATGCAGATGGTCCTTCAGTTTAGGGGGGCCATTTAACTGACAATGGCATTGTGCGTTTCACTTGGAGATATTGGAGCAATTGATACACTTGTAGTAGAGCAGAAATTAAATTCCAAGGGTCTGATTAAGACCTTGGCTTCCTTTTTTGTATTTTCAAGTTTTCTTCCTGGTAGCACAGTGTTATTTGAATATCAAATCTGATTTCACTAGTAAAAATCAGACGCACAAGGCATCTCTCTGACATTGACTGCAACTAAAAATATTTGCACTTGAAATTTTTAGGAATAAACTGGTGAAAAAGAAAGACAAGTGAACTTTGAAATTCAGTTTATATGCGTTCTTATGTTAAAGTTTTAGAGAATTTTTTGTGAGGACTAAACAAACCTCCATCACACTCTGCTTCTTTCATGTGAGGGCCAGAACCTTGCTACACTTCACTTCATTGCCACCATGATAAAATCTTGTGTTCTGCATAACATTGGAAGATGTACCTACATTGGAAATTTGCACTCACAGATATATTCTGCATTTAAGACCGCTTGCCTGTGGTTTCTAACTTACTCTGATCTTGCTAAAGCATCCATTTTAAAAAAAAAAAGTGCTTTCCATAACTAGTTAACAATTACTACACTATCAAACCAAAGAATTTGTTTGTTATTTTTTCAGATTGCATCATTTTCATTTATAACAATATTTATTTTGACAAAAATTAGAGCTATCTTACTTGAAACTTTCTTCCTCAGCTTTGTTTAAGATTTTCTCCCATGCATTTTCTGCTGTTGAACTTATTTCTCTCAGACGCAAACACAAAAATCCCAATCAATCTCATTTTCATTTTAATTTTTAACAACGACTTTGACTGTTGGACTAAGAGTAGGTAAAGATTTCCCATAAACTCAACAATCTGACATTCCCCACACCTGGTTATTTTACTCTCACTAGGTGTCCTGAGCTCCACAAGAAGTTTTAGAGGTTTTACTATGCTTCCACCAGCACAGAGTAGTGAGCTAAAAGGGCAGTTAGCTGACATTAAAATGAAAGCCACAAAAACTAAAGGAAGTTTTAGGTTAAGGCTACCTTAGTCAAATATGAAAAACTGTAGTGTTTCAGCATTCAGTGGAAGGCTTTTAAGAGCACAATTTCAAATGCATTAACTTTTAACTTCTACTGTTTTAGAGAATTCAGTTTCAAAAAGTCTGTCCCTTGAAAAAATTATACCAATATCCAGGGTGGCTAGTTTTTCAGAACACAGTTTGCTATTTTTAAAGTGGGGGGAAAAAAAATCAAATAAAAGATACATTGAAATTTCCCGATAGTTGCAAAGATTTGTAATCACATCCAATCAAAAAAAGCCAGTCTTCCATCCTCATAGCCTGTCTCCAAGGTTGGTCAGTATGTGATACTTCACAGGGAGGTGAGTTAGAAACATTGAGTGTGCTTTTTATTTGGAAATTTTACAGCAGTATCTGAAAAGGAATACTATCTTATGTGACAAAGATCAAAGATATATCTAAAGTCACTCTCCTTTCCTTAAGCCAATGATTTTTAACAAAGGATCATACAAGGTCTCTTGATTTGAGTTCAAGCCCCATTATTTTCTTATTGTAGCCAGTAGACCTCAGTTTTATGACAAACATCTGTTGCAAGATTATCTTGATTTTCCTCATTTACCCTTAAATTTAATTTTCTTTAACTGTACATGTAACACATAGAATAATTTTCTGTACATACAAGGCTGAATAGTGGAAAGTTTCTAATTGCACTGTATGTGTTTAAGTCCACATGTCCTACTCAAACTTGGTTTTATGCTGGGCAGAAGCACCACCTCTCATGAGCTCAGGCAGCCTCTTACTTCATAGCCTATATTCCTTATATATTGCCATACTTTTATCCTTGCTCAACAAAATATCAATGATTTTGTGAACTTGCATAACAACTGCCACCACTGTACTTTCAAACTCTCACCCACCTGCTTTACGACTGGCAGCAGCATCCTGATGCATCCAGTTTCCACCACGTTCTTTTTAAATTTCATTCTTTCTTTGATGTGCTGGGCTACTGAGGTGAGTTTGACTTTCGATTCAATCCACCTTTCTGACCGTTCTCCTTCCCTTCATTTGCAGCTTGCACAAATAATAATAGTGAGCATCAAAGATCTGCATCACAACATCGTCCCAATGGGTTATGCTCATTACTGGGCTCAAGTATGCCAAGTTACAGATGTCTTTGAGATTAAATGAAGATAAGACAGCTATATAGCATGAATATAAGAGGAATGTCAAAATATGCCTGACTGTGTAACATTCAAGTTGATGAATTCAGAAGAAAAACTACAGACCTTGGTAAAATTGCCCAGTAACTTCAAGATTCAAACAGACAGGCAAAAAAATGGACACATAATGTCAAAAAGAAAAGGTACATGGAGAATTTTGCACGTGCAATTGGTCGTTCTGCACAAATATCTCATACTTTTTACAAATCTGGAGCATTGTATCAGAACAGAGTGGGACCTTAAGGCTATTTAGTCACAGTGCACCTTAGCTGAAAGCAGTAACTGCACATGAACACACACGCGTGTGCATCTGAGTTCCATAAAAATACATGATTTTGTGGATTCATAATGGTAGTTGGCAGCAGTTTCCCAGCATAGAAATAGCTGTTATTTTTGCATGTTTTCTACTGGTAGCTCTAAATAAAGATTGTGAAGTACACATAAAAAGAAAACTAGTTCTCTAAAGCAGGCATATATAGTCAAATCAGAGAGTTGCAAAAAATTTCTGGAAAGGACAAAAAGATATCACAACTCTATTTCCTCAAACTTTTTTTTGTAAAGAGAGATTAACAAAGTGAATTAAAATGTGCCAGAAGCAAAATATAAGGAATTAGATTAATTGGTACTGGAGACTAGCTCCAGAAACATCAACATCAAAAAGAAACAAGAAAAAAAAAAGCCCAGGGTCAGCAAATCTATACATTTACATATTTGCTGCTTAACATCAGCTGTCACATTGACCTTTTTAGCACAACAAATTATCTGATTTCATTTCAGGAGAGAGGGGCTTGGCAATTGAAAGCTCACAATATTTGACAGTTTGTTAGAAAAAAATATTTTATTTCATTAGGAAAATATCTGTGAAACAGAAACCAATAAAATATTACTTCATATTTTTTAATTAATATGATGGAAAGCACTGTCTGGGAACTTTTATTTCTTTGTCATAGAAGTCTACAACAGAGCTCTAATCTCAGATGTATTGGGGAAAATAATATGATGGTGTACAGAAGCAAAGCTAAGTCTACGAATCTTTAATGTTGAAGTGTAAACATGCTCAGATTAGTCTACTCACTAGCTTTCAAATGATGCAGATACACAAGCTGCTTTGTTTGCACCACTAGAAAATGAGACTTGGCACTTTTATACTGGATTCAAAAGAACTAAGATGCCTACAAGTTGAAGACACACCATTTGACATCATGTTGCATCCCTTGGCACCTGCCTCCATTAAGTCTCTTGAGTTCAGTGAGGTATGCCACATGAATGAAATTCCTTGTGTCCTTGACCCCAAGTGGCAGCTTAAGTTCTAAGAAGCAAATGAACTATAATGCTCTGTATGACTGGGTAAGAAATTATAATCTCACTACGTATATCAATTATATTATTTCATTTGGACTAATGGTTGCAGTTCCCTGGCAGTAAATTTAATTTCAGCAAGCGAAATCCAATTGCAAAGAAACTGGGTTCTATGTTGAGCTCTCATTCCCAGTTTGACATGCAGATGCACATGTATGGACAAGCACACACAAAGGAACTGAAAATGGTATGGAGCTGAGCAGTGAACCATGTATTTGACCAAGGAAATAATTTGTTTGACCTTCCTGAAGCCAAAGGAAGAGCAGTTAGGCAGTCATGTTTACTGGACATCCCTCTAGACGCTTTCCCAGCCAGCAGACCAAGCAGAAAAAACCGCACACAACGATGGGCAGCCTCTTGCAGGGGGAGGACTGGTGATGTATGGAGGAATAGGGGAAAAGTAGTAGATGGTGCCTACCATAAACCAAAATAGCTGAAGTGCCCCAACTGTTCATGGGCTGACCAACTCTAGGCTACAGAAGTAGAAAAAACTGGAAATACAAAAATGTGAAAAGGACTGTTCAGAGAGACCATAGCTAAGAAACTCTAGATCACAACTATAAAACCCAGCATTTGGTATAAAGTTAATCAGATGTTTATATTCACTATCTCTTGAATTTAATATAAAAAGAAAAGGCAAAAACAAGTATGAAACACAGTCCTAATTTTGAATACAGTGATACAGTAATTTTTTAGTTATCTAAAGGTAATTTTGACACCAAAAGCTTAGGAGAATTAAAAATAAATTATTACACATTTATACATATTATGATAGCACCAAAGTACTGGAGGAACTGAAAATGCGGAACACTTATATAATCTTCATGTTTCAAAGGATGTTGCAGGAAAAGGTGTTTCTCACACATTCCTCTAGTGTTTCTGGCACTGCTAAGGTGATGATACCAGTATAGGTAAATCAGTGATCTGATTTATTATAGTAATTCATACGATTTTTGCATGGCTAAGCCAAAAGATAGCAGAATAGAGTACATAAAATGCAGAGAAAAAATGTTCCAGCACACCAGTAAAATTTAAAATTAAAAAAAAAAAAAAGCCACTGAGTTTAAAAAAAAAACCAAACAAACAAACAAAAAAACCCCACCACAAACCAAAACAATGTTCAACCACAGTCATATTATAATGCACAATATATCAAGGAGAGTTGGGGGAAGGAGAGGGTGGGTGAATGGAGAGAAGAAATCAGACAGCTCATTATTAAGTCAAAAGATTAATAAAAGCAGACCATATTTTATCAAAGTTTCCCAGTTTATCAATCAATTTAAATGAGACTCTTTCCTTTACAATGAGAACAACCAGCCTGAAACTGGGACCACTGATTGATGGATTGGAAGTGGATTAATTTTAGGGTCGTAAGAAAAGAATGAAATGACCACTCCCCTTGATACTCTTAATCCCCTGAAGAATTGATAGATCTCCTTCAGTAAAATAAAAAAAGAGCAAGGAGATTAGGAGCATGATTTTTCTGAAGGGCCAAAATATGTGTCCTTGAGGAAAAGACAGTTCAATTTTTTTTTTTTTCCTTCCTGAGTAACTCACCATTATTTATCACAAATATCTGCAAGTCACAGTACCATAGGGTTGTACATTCTGTTCCATACACATCAGTGATATACAGAGATGTTGGTTTTCATGCTGTGGCAAATAGTTAAACCACAGATTTCATTCTTTCTGATTCCGGACATTGATTTGACTGAAGAGAAGCAAAAAATTAATAATAAATAATACTATAGTAATAAATAAATAATAATAATAA
>VZSF01011179.1:0-82209 GCA_013398295.1 Chionis minor
GTGTGTGTGTGCGTGTGTGAGCATTTTTTATCTTAACCACCACTGCATTTATACCTCATGTATATAGATTTCCTTCCTTGTTTAAGAAGCTTCCAGTAAGGCTTGAAATACAGTACTGAAAACTTGCAAATTTACAGCTTTCCACAGACAGCCTAGTCCAGAGAGAAACTTTAATAAAGGATGCTTCCAACAGTCACACCTGGCAAAAAAACCCTCTAAAATTACTTTAAATGTATTTTCATAAGTACTTTCATTGGCAGCCCTTCTGATGTAGCTTGGCAATGTAAGCAAACATGCCCAGTAAGATCACTGTAGGTTTTGTCTCTGTCATCACAGCCTTTTTGCTTTCTTTTCTAAAGGGTATCTCTGCTTCATGTGGTCCAGTGCACAAGCCTAAAACTAGGAAACAAGCTTTCTTTCCTGATCTTAAACTTCCTCAGGACATGGAAGAGAGAACTGCACTAATACAAAGAAAATCTACCACCTTTTATCTCAGAAAGCAGCAGAGCAAAAGGCTAAAGAGAGGGACTCTCCATGTTAAATGACCATCTGACCTTTCTTCTACTACCTGCCCTGTATAAGTACAAGAACAGGAATGGTTGAGAGTTGATGTGGTACTCACTGAAAGCAAGTTCTTTATATCCTGGCCTTGGGGATGGAGTTGTTCGCATTTTATTGCTTAAAGATAATGACCAGCACATTTAGACGTTTTTAAAATCAATTACAGCTCTGGTCATAAACTTTCAGCAGATATGGGGAAGCAGTGCGTGCTATAAGGGAATAGGAATGAAAGCTGCTTCAGTTCAGATAATATCAATGTTGCATCTAGGTCTGGAAATAATTAAAGAAAAATCCAAGTTCCAGAAACCCCAGGAATTTTAGGCAAAGAAAATCATGATGTGTCTTTCTCCTCCTGCAAACAGTGTTTTGACATTGAATAAATATATTGGCGGTTTTAGAAACACTGCAGATCTGCGCTAAACATATAGACTCAGTCAGGCGACTCATACTAACATCATTTCCCTTTTACTTCTGTTGTTTAGGTATATATTTCTGTACGTTGCTTTTTTTATATGACAGGGTTTTTGATGAGAGCATCTTTTGCACGTATTGCTTGATTTTCCCAGGAGGTAATGTTTTATCAAAGGTGCGTTGATAGTTGAAGTCAGACTAGAAATGAGATTCTGGTCAGATCTGATGATTCATGTCCAGGTATTTACCCCAGATGCAACTTGGTAAAGTGAGCTCTTTCAAACAAATAAGAGTTAACATCATTCTTCATAACAGTCCCAAATCAATAATAGCGTAAGTGCTACCACAGGTGGTATTAAATGAGCCACTGGCTCAGTGTACTCCCAACTCCAAGGCTATAACATTTGCCTAAATTTTCAGCATGCACTGTCTCTTGTGTGCAAGTCTAAGCACTCTTCTGCAAACAGCAGGTAGAAATTTCTTCAAGGAAATAATTTGTTCTTCAACGTGTAACTAGCACAGAATATAAAAAAAGATTAAACAGGTGGTCAACCAAGTGGCATTTTGGAAAAGTTTTTTATCCCCTTGCCTCTCACAATAGAGAAGAAATAAGGACATTCTCCCTTCTAATTCCTCCAGCTCCAAAGACAAGGTTTCACCAAACAGAGAAGTAGATGTGCCCCTGGGACTCTGGTTTGATTGCAAAGCCACAGTACTGATTCTAGGAGCAAAGCTGGTATCTTTGTCCTGTGTGATAGATGTGTCAGGATGCTCAGAGCTAGCTCTGACATCTCTGAGCTCCATCACTGGGAAGGTCCTCCAGGATCTTCCAGGAAGGAAGAGAAACCTGTTGTATTCTAAAGTGGTAAGAGACATTGTTAACCAGGAAAGCTATTTTGGAGGCAAATTTGCAACTACACCAAGGCAGGCACGCTTTTGAGGAAAGGTGACAAACCAGGTAGTTTAGGGATCATTATAGATGACTTGCTGGGCCATAAATCATGGTAATTCCACTGAAACCAATGAAGAAATAGCTAAACCAGTGAATTTTTACCAGACTGTGTGAGGTTTAAGGGCATGAGTCTCGTATTTACCCAAATCTTGTTTGAGGCTATCAAAAAGCCCTTTAATAGCATTATCAAAGTCCTTCTGTCAGAATAACTATGGAAGACAGAGCCTTATCCTGGTAAACAGCATGGTTATTTGGCATTTCTTTACTTCTAGATATGTGATCAAGCAGACATAATGACCTTTGACTACCTCATTTTATGATATTTTCCAGTTGTTTATCAAAGAGAAAAAGAAAAACCCCAGCAGCCCTAAATCCGCAGTTTTCTATATGCATTAGGATCATGCACCCTGCAAAGACCAAACCCTCCTATGGGTTTTGTGTCCCCATTATGAACAAATCCTGTCTATCCTGGCGCAAAAATAAACCAGGAACCGAGTACTAGCTGTTGCAGAATAAACAGAAAATACTTCAGGCTGTCAAATTAAATTTAAAGCTTTTCAAACCTTTTAACAACATAGCAGAAAGGTAACATTAGATTTAGTCTACCAGTTTTTGACTGTGGAACATATTGTCATTCTGCCTACCTCTAGTTTAGAATATGGTCAAAGTTCTTTCTACCTGAAAATGTTAATATAGGTCTGAATCACATGTGGTTTTCTCCAGTGTTATTTATATATCTTAATTTCTAACTAATTAATATTTTTATTCTGAGCTACTAAAGTATAATTTAATCACAGTTCAAGACAGCCAAGAAGAAAAAACAAAAAAAACCTCCGTTCCAAGTGCACCTCAATTTTAAGGCTGAGCAGGTTCCTTCATGAGACCCCTCTGCACTAATAATTAAAGTGGTATATAAGAGCAGAGGCTGCTTTTTAGAGAAGATAAATGATTTGTTTGTGTATGGCCATGGGTGTGGCAGATGAAGAGTGGTCATTGGAAACACACAGGCATGCTGTATGTGTCCTAAGGTGTTTGTCCATCTCTTTGGCTAGCTCTGCATTATGGATAGGGTGGACTTTTGAGACCAAGCCCTACCCCTTGCACCAGCAGTGCCCTGAAGGATATGGCAGCCCTTAGCTTAGGTCTGAAAACCCAGTGTTGCAGTCTCAGGTTAAGAAAGTCAGGACACAGTTTCTCCCTTGTGCAGTCAGGACTTTTTTAAGCATCAAACAAAACCTGGGCATGGCATCCATGGCACAACCTAGTGCACACTGTGGAGTTGCCATGTGGGTTTGGACAGGCTATGTGTGGTATGTGTGGTAAATTTGGTCTCCTCTGAGACCAAGTGCACCATGGTGTTGCTGCACTTATGGTCCCTCCTCTGTGGGATGAGCTACTTGAGGCTGGGGTTGACTTCCACTGGTGTAGGTGGAACGAGGAGCCACCCAGAAGGACTGGAAAGCCCAACAGGTTGAAGCTGATGGTTAAGCAAGAGCTTCCTATGCAGCCACCCATCCATGCCGTGTGCTGGGAGAGCTCCTGCCTGGCCCACGCATTGGATGCAGACTGCTTTTTGGGTGTCACTGGTAGACAGCCTAGTGGTTGTGCTTGGGACTGGAAGCAGAAAGTCTGGGATTAATTTCCAATGGGACTGAAGCACTGTTTTTTTCCTTAGGTCTCCTAAAGGTGCTGTAAAGTGATTACCACAGTCAGTGAAAAAAAAAAACCCTAATAAATCCTGAGTGATCAAGACTACAAAGAAGGAATGGGCCAGCAGGTTTTGGTAGATCAGTGGAATAAACTTACAAAAGAGGCTATACAGAAATTGTTAAAAGGGAAATACAGATTGAGACAAAGTACTCTTCTGGAATCTACAAGATTTGGTCAGAATAAGACTTACGTGATGCAGGGGAAAAATCCAAGAAGTATTTCTGCTATATTATAGCAGAGCTGCATCTTAAGCCAGAGAGATTCTGAGTCAGTAACTGTCATACCCAAATAATTCATCTCCTCAGCTGTGTTACACTGTAAGACATATATACAAAAATGCAGCATTTTCTTCTCTTCTAAAATCACCACATAAGAAATCATCAGGAGTTTCATGTTTTATTGTTGTCTCATCGATGGAAGACTGATGCTATATATTAGCTCATGTCTCTAAAATCAGTGCTATTCTAGATCTCAGTCTTGGATTTCTTATACATCTACTGAGTTTTGCCACTCCTGTAGCTCAGATGGCATTTTCACAGGAGAGGTTTCAGATGAGGCCAGGAGGCATCTTCCACGAATATCCTGCTTTTAGGTGGTTCAATACACCTTCGGCCATGGCTGTTGAGCTTCCCTACAGAGAGTCCATTTCCAGACAGGTGGAAGAGAACTGTGGCTTGTCCCCTGCATCTGTGGGCTGAATCTCTGCTGGAAATTCCTTCCCCAGAAAACCAGACAGTCTTGGTCTCTCTTTAGACTAGAGCAAAGACCAATATATGTTACCAATGTATATAACCATAGAGTTTGTGCTTGAGTCCCAACTTAACCTGACGAGACCAAGGAAACCTGAAATATTACTCCAGTACTAATAACAGGTTATAGCAATAACAATGATGATGTGACCTGAACTATCTAAGAGGACCTGCTGGCTTTTATGTATTGATTGCGTCAACTTTTTTGAAAGTTGCAGGCAGGCACATGGGTGAGAAAATTATCTCCTAAACATAACAGATAGATAGATTTCTATACAGAATTTTATTCTTCATAGCCAGCAGAAGGTATGAATCATACAAGATTATAATGGGCAATTATAACATTATATTGGTTGCAGGATGGCTCATTGGGATAGCTGGTTTGGAAAGAGGAATACATGAATAAAATCGCAAGCAGAGAAGAATTGATTAAATACAACTTCAGGAGACTGTGTCCTACCAATGCTTAAAAGTATTGATCTGCACATTCAGGAGGTGATAATGAATTTAGAGGAAGAGTTGCATTTTTGGGTTTCCTGTTTTTGGTAATTTAAGTAATAATTTTGAGTTAAAAAATATTAGTACTCAGGATTCTCCAAAAATCTACTGGACATGCTGAATAAAGCACTTAAAAAAAAGATCAAGACATTTCAAAGCCATTTGAATTCATAATTTTTAGGAATATTTTAATTGTCATTTCAGAGCCAGAACACAAACAAGTCCAGCCCCTCTGAAGATAATGGATGTTTACCAATCCCTGACTGGCTTTAGCCTGCATATACATGAGCTTATTTTGATCAGTAAAATCACTACGTCCTAAAGTTAAAAATCAGCAATATAGAAAAAAGGAGCAGATTTACACTGCAGTCAAAGGTATGGTCATAGCTGAGCGAACTTAACCTACTGAATCCAGCTGCCACCCATTACACTGGTGAAGAAGACCTTTTTATGGGCTTTACAAAACCACTACAGTTTCTGGGAAAGTGTTTGGACTGAAAGCTAAAAACTTGTGCTGAAAGCCGGAAGGCTGAGCTGTGTTCGTAACTATTGTCATTCAAGGCTAAAAGAACTAAAGCTAAACATCCAGTGGCAGAGCTTCTATCTCCATGCAAAAATTACTCTTTGGTGAAGAAATGAGAGGTTAGGGACTTCAGATAAAATTGCGTTTACAAAAAACTTATAAGCTACAATATATTTTCCAGACTTGGAAAACTCATCCAGAATGATGAAGCAATTCAATAACTGTTAAGGAAAACCGTAACATTCTAGGTTCTGGGGCTAGGTCTTTTTACAATAGGAAATGTCACCTCAAATACTGTCTATCTTTTATGTTTACTGTGATCAAAGTAATTCAAATGGAATTTCTCAAACCACCATTATAAAGTCATCTGAAAGGCAAAATTTAGATTTAGAGATTTGGCTTATAAATTTGCCTTATAAGTGCTTTGGAAAATGCTATATTACCTATGGTTCCCAAGCTTGCATTTCTTGACCAAGGGAATAAGACTGTAACAGAGCAAGGAACTGAATGCAGACATCCCAAACCCCAGTAGCCTGTTCAACTTCAATGTGTCAAAAAATGGCTACCATGAGTATGAGTATACTCATGTATGTTACCCTCATACATGAGTATCATATCAGATCATTCAAATCTTTATCTATGATATGATAATTATTTACAGCTCAGTTTTCCACCATTCTCCTCTGACTACATAGCATTGATGGAGACTGATCTAAGATTTGAAGGTACTAATGAAAACTGTAGTGGAAATACCATGATTTCTACTTTTTTTCTGTAGATTCCAAAAGACACCATCTGAGAGAAAAACTGAAAAGCAGGAAAGGAACAAAAATAGCTAATGCTGGTTGTCAAGCTCTTCCTATAGAGGATATGTTCCAGCAACTTGGAAAGAAATGATGGCAAGTAGGAGAGCAACTCCTTAACATGTGATCTCCTTCTTCAACTTGAAAGGGCACAGTGCAGGGATTCACTCCTGTGTTAACACAAATAATCCTAGCCCTGCATGCAGTCCCCACCCAGAGGTCACCTTTCTGGATCAACTGGGCTGGATTATTTGCAGACTTTCCTTGTTAATGCCAGAAGTTGGATCAGACAATTTAGTCTGTTTACTGTAATCAGTCCTGTTCCCTGTATTCCTGTGTCTTTTCTCTTTTGCCTCTTAATTCAACTTTCAAAGTAACACCTAAGAGCTCCTGTCTTGCAAAGGGTTCATATATGTACTCTCTGCATTGTATTATGAAAATGGTTTTTAACAAATCAGGTGTTTTAGGAGATAAAATAATTTAGGTAGGACATTGATTTGATATATTTTTTATTCTGAATTCGAATGTTTGCCCATCCATCCGTCCATCCATGTACCTGCTGCTCACGCAGTTTTGTTCTGCACTCTTACATTTGTTGAAACCTTCAGCCATCCTGATGATTTTTAGGAACAACAGGAATCTACTTCTTCAATGCATTGTCTGCTGTTGTTTTCCATTGACTGCCTATGAATGCTGATGCTGGCATTTATTCCAAGTCAAAACTGACTGCAAGACAGCAAAGTGCATCCCTTGTTGAGCAGTGTCATCAACATAATGACAGCTGACCCAATGGCAGGTCTTCTAGACCTGCTAATGTTTGGATGACCTTAAGAACTAGCTGTTGGTTTTCTTATAGCCCAGGAGGATTTGTCTAACAGGGCTGGAATAAGGGCAGTTATGAGACCTGAATGGCAAAAGCATTTCGTACTCTCCATAATGCTTCTTTTGAACCAACTCAATGCATTCCTAAAGTCCATGAAAACAATAAACAACTTAAAATTCCATGTATTAAAATGAGGATTAAAAAAAGACTAGTGGGCTGAAATTAATGATGATTCAGAAATGAGTCAGCTATTGAACTCTTTCAAAATCTGTTTTCAAGAAGGAGAAAAAAAAGAGAATAGTATGAATAATTGGAAACTAAGGAGCTTTTGCAAGTAAATACTTGCAGGTACTTGTTATGCGTGAAAGTCATGAATTCTAGAAAGCTTGCACAAGAAGGTGAACTAAGAAAACTAACTAGTGCTATTACTGACCACTAGCAAGTATGTTTTAAAAATAATAAGAAACTGCTAAGATTCTGGATTATTTTTTGAAAGACTTGAGAGATCTGACTGCATATGAGACATTCACCCTTGAAGTGAACGCATCAGTGGTCCATCCCTGGTGAGGCCTGCAAACGTAATCCAACAGGGCACACATTGTGGGCTTGCACCGTCCTGTAGAGTGTCCCTTATGTTTTTGACATTACTCCAGAATATTTCACACTGGTACATTAAATTAAAGGTATTTTTTGAATTCCAAGAATTTTATTAGAAAGGGAAATTCATATGTTTTAAAAAAAAGCCACCATCTGATGTTATGCTGCTATGGATAAAATACATGGCAGATGGTAATTTTGCTAAGAAATCCATTTTATAAATTCTGAAATAAAAGGAAAGTACTAATTTTTGACACTGTTCCAGTTGAGCACCAATGAGCCCATTTGCTAGCTTGAACAAGTAGGTGAAGTTATTTGCAGTGAATGTATTTGCACCAGTAGATAACCTGTCACTAAATAAAACTCACAGATTAAGTTATTCTCTTTGTATTGTGTCATATGTCTGTGATGCATTTTATTGCATGTTTATCCTGCTTCAGAATAAAACTAGTGTAACATCCATGGGGCAGTATATACTATGTAAAAGCCAAATGAGTCTTGCTAGTGCTTTGCATTTATTCAGACATAGAGCTTGTGGCATCATACACAGCCTTAGAAAACCACAAAAACATGGTCTTTGAGATGTATACACTCACCCAAAAGCACCTTAAGCAAAGCAGGTTTAGCTGCAAAAGTATTTCTATATTCGTTTTGGACACCAGATACTTATTAAAAAATGGAAAAGATTCAATATAGTTACTTTCCTGTGCAGTAACAGAAAAGAAAAAAATAGTTTCCTGGCCTGCTTTAGCACAGAAAGTAGCAAAATTGTAAAAAGGCTTTTCTTCTTTTTGTGCTTTTTTTTTCTCTCACCCATGGCGCACAGTACCGAGCACGGTAAATTTCTTTTGCAGTCCATAGCATGACAGCTTTGCTGCATTTTTTTTTAAGGGGGGGAAGATAATATCTTAAACTTTTCATCAAATTTTTGATTTGCTCCTGCTCTCCCAGAACTCATCATGCAAATGTTTTCAGCCTTTCTTTTTAATTCTTCTTCATTTTTTTTTTTGTTTATTTGCACCCATTCTACACTTAAAGAGCACTATTTATAATTTTCCTCCCTTTTCATGCTCTTTTATGAAGCTCAGAGCTTAATGGTTGCAAGAAACTTATGTTGCTGGTAAGCTCTCATGTCTGGAAACACAAGGAGGTGTCTATTTGACAGGTATCTGTACTGCTGCTGAGGCCACCTCTGCAGGGGTCTCACCTGGCCTGTCTCGGGCCAAATCAGCAATACAAAGAGGTGTAAGGCTTAGGCATTTTAAAGGTGAAAGGTAAAACCTTTTTTCTCATATTGTTTGCCAAGAAACCCCCCCAATCCAGGCAAAAAAAAAAAAAAGTACATAGAAAANGCACCAAGAAGAGTGTAGCAAGCAGGTCAAGGGAGGTCATCCTCCCCCTTTACACTGCCCTGGAGAGGCCACATCTGGAGTTCTGTGTCCAGTTCTGGGCTCCCCAGTTCAAGAAGGACAGGGAACTGCTGGAGAGGGTACAGCAAAGGGCCACAAAGATGATTATGGGGCTGGAACATCTTTCTTATGAGGAAAGGCTGAGGGAGTTGGGTCCTTTTAGTCTGGAGAAGAGAAGACTGAGGGGGGATCTTATCAATGCTTCTGAATACTTAAAGGGAAGATGCCGGAAGGAAGGGGCTAGTCTTTTTCCAGTGGTGCCTGGTGATAGGACAAGAGGTAACGGGCACAAACTTGAATATAGCAAGTCCGTCTAAACATGAGGAGGAACTTCTTTGCTTTGAGGGTGGCAGAGCACTGGAAGAGGCTGCCCAGAGAGGTGGTGGAGTCTCCGACTCTGGAGACATTCAAAACCCGCCTGGATGCCATCCTGTGCCACCTGCTGTAGGTGAACCTGCTCTGGCAGGGGGATTGGACTAGATGATCTCTAGAGGTCCCTTCCAACCCTTAACATTCTGTGATTCTGTGATTCTATGATTTCTCTTACTCAGTGTGTAAAAATTGTGGCTGCAGTGACAGATGACTGCTGATACACATTCATGTACACCTTTCCACCGAGTAATTGTTGTCCCCCCAAAAACAACAAAGAAAAAAGTGTCTAGGTTTTCCTCCCAGAACTGTAAAAATGCTGAAAATTAGCTCTTTCGTGTTCTTAGCAGCAGTCGTCATTATTTCTAACCGATTTCCTGCTTGGCAATCTGTATCTTGCCCTAGCTCAAGTGCATGCATCTTGCAGCAGAGATTGCCATTTTGTGCCTGTGTGTGCACGTGTGTGTGCACAGAGCTTCTCAGGCTCTGCAAACATTAGTTGCAGAATCGCAGTGTGAGAGAAAATAACTTGTCCTGGTTGTTCTGCTTCCACCACAGATCCATGACCTACAGTTGCAGCTTTTTAATGATGGAGAGAAGGCTGCAATGTTTTCAAGGCTGACAACAAAGTTTTGCGTGCTCACTCTCTCCCTCTTTCAGGTGCTGAGCAGCTGTGGCACCCAAAGGCAGCTGGGCTTTACACCCTGACTCTGGTTGGAACTATTTTTTCCACAAGGAAGAGGAAAAAAACCTCTATAAGCAAGTTATGACCTTCCTGTAACCAGCCTTCCTCTCTGTATCCAAAGAGGCCGGTTTATTGACACCTCCTCAACCTCATGAGTCTGGAGTAATAGCTTCCTAAATCTGCTGCAGGCCATAATGTTTTCTTTTGACATCATTGATTCCTCATGCATAATTCCCATAATCTGTCTTCTGGATTTAGCTCTTGTTTTCAGTTAAAACCGGTATATTTTGTCACATAAAATCTGGTTTCAAAGGTTACAAATTTTCGGTCAAAAATATCTCACCCAAACCCCTGGCTTTAAAGACACCGTAGAAAATCACATATGCACCAAAAAAATATCATCTGGATGAAGCAGCTGAAAGGCAAGCAGAACTAGACAGTTGCAATTAGTTTCCCTGGCAAAACTCACTCGGAAGTTCAATAGTTAGGTAAGGTGGTTTGTTCTTTTAGGTCCCACCAGTGATTCCTATGGCTATATCTGGGTATATCAAAACATTTGCAAATGCAATTGTAAGAAAAGACCAAGCAGAGTCACATCTCAGAGTTTTGCTAGGTGGAGAATCTCTGCCTCCAGTAAATATCACTTCATTTGGAAAAGAAAAAAAGTCTCATTCTTTTTCTTTCAGCTGCTGCAATCACTACTAAGTGACTGTCATGACAGAAAACACTTATTTCAGAACAACTCAGCATTTTTCTTGGTGTACATTTTTTGTCTAATGTATCTATTAACCATATCCCACCCAGACTTGAGCATCTATTTTAAAGTATCAACCAGCGAATTCAATCACTGTGTGAAATGGTACGCAAGTACACATCTTTTTATTTAAAATAACAACAGTTGTCAAGCTCTGATTGACGCAAATACGATGAACACAAACCAACAAATACACAAAAGCAACTTGCAATATATGAGCTAAAGGCTTGAGCCAAGAAAGTTTTAAGGCACATGGAAATACAGGTGAGTGCTTTGCCTGCCTGATGCTGAACTTCTTTCGGAACAATAAAGACCAAACATGACAAATTTATATTGAGTATTTGCAGTAGTCATAGGGGTAATGTTATTGTTTGAGTGTCCTCTGCTGGACAGTACCTGGCATAGCAATAAAGCCACCAGCATACGCTGGATGGCTTTTGCTTAGGAAACAACATCACTACAAAAATCAGATTATTTCTTATGTTTCATAGTCACTTAACTAAAAATTAGTTTTTAATAAATGGTACGACTCTGAGATTTTAAAAAGCAATTATTTCCTTTATGGAAACTTATTTGTTGTTTTAACTGGGCTTAAAACTTTCAGCTGAGCTAAGATAAAATGCTTCTTGGAAAAAAACAGCTTTTGTCGATTTTGCAAGGAAAAATTGTTTCGATGATTCATTTAGATAAGGTGGTAACATTTTGCTTAAAGACTTTGGTTTTATTGTGAATTCTGACTGAATTTGATGAAATCAGAACACTGCTGTTAACCTGGAGCTTGTCATGCTTGTGGCAGCCTACTGCATAGATCTATGTACAGGATCAGCATCCCAGTTTGTGGGCCTTTGGCGTGTAGCTGTTTTACCAGCAGTCATTGACTCCTTTAAAAATTGCAAACTGGCACTATCACAAATGCCAAGGGAGGTTTTCCCTTATCTGTTGAGAATTTGGTACAGCTCATGTAACTTGTTCTGTCTGTTGTTGGTAACCAGGTACATGTAAGGCACTTTCACACCTGTATGTTAGTTTTTCTTGTTGCTGATCGCAGGTTTGCTATTAGTTTTACTTTCTGAACAGCGTTACTATTTACTATTTAGCAACTCACAACATTGTGAAAGTTGTTTCTAAAAGCAGCTGTCCACATTCCTGTGACACTGGTCTAAATAGCTTTCTAAATACACGATTCATTCTCTGCATCAGAAGAACCTGGCAAACCTTCTTTGATCTTGCAATTAACTTCTCTATTCATAGGAGCATCTTCTGTTTCGCCATTCTCTATAGGCCTGGAGTTCTTATTTTGAAAGTGTTTCTTTATCAATACGTAAAAAAGGACTGCAATCAAGTAGGAAGGACCTCTTAACACCGCTGCTAAACCAAGGAAGACATACCTGTGGGACAGAGCATAGAAAATAGTGCCAGGCATTGAAGTTTTTGAAGACACTGAATGAAATCACTGTAATGGCTTTTAAGGATCACATATATACCAAAACCAGATAGTAGCTTAGGGGAAAACATTGAAACTCATTCTTTGTGAATGGTACCACAAACTCAACATTTTTGGTTGCATACACATCTCTTAAAGATCTTCTCTTTGTTTCTAAAGACTTTCAGATCACTTTAAGGCCTTAGACTTTTGGCAGCTAGATACATACTGAGATTGCCAGAGTGGGCGATTTTATGTAAAAATAAAAAACACATCAGAAGTGTTTTGGTTTGGGTGAAACAGGAAAGTCTCTGGAATATTACCAATATTGTTTCTGTTTAACCAATACCTGCAGCTGCTCAGTATGATTTTCTTTCATGTATTTTTCTCTCAAATGTGGCCAATGCACAAAGTTAACAATCTTGCCCGTATCAACAAACTACCTGCAAATAAGGTAAATTTGTGTATCTTTCTTCTTGATGACAAATCATACAATCCTAGGTCTTTGAAATTGACTCAAAGGATATTAAAAATACATATTTCATCCCAGAAAGTCTCTCATTGATATTAAATGATTTTTGGACAGCATAAAAACTGACTAAATACCTAAGAGTTTAAGATGTGATCTTAAGGTTTCTCAATTTCAGGAATTCTGGACTGACCTAAATCTGAGTCCAGAGTTAGTATCCGACCATCATTTTTGATCAGTGGCCTCACACAATACAGTATAACAGAACAAAACATGTCTATCTTTAGAGAGACAATGCATGAGGCTTTTTGTACCCTAACTTGCCTTACCTGTATGCGGTGGAGTCATATAACCTGCAAGCCCCTCGCTTCCCACAGCTTGTACTTCCCCATTTCAAGCACGTCCTGTCAATCAGTGCACCAAAATAAACTGGTGCTGGAATCCCAGCTGCAAAGAACCAAGCAAAAATGTCACAAGATATCCCAGGAAAGGACCTTTTTTTTTTTTTAGAAATCAGCTTTGCATTTTCTTAGCGGCAAGTTACATGCTGCAATAGTGGCAGTAGGTGGACTAGACTGTGGGGAATAAGCTGGGATACCCTCTCTGTGCTGTGGGGATCAGCAGCCCCCCGGGAAACGTGGCCTGATGGGTCTGGCCAGGCTTGTAGTCACGCACATTGGTTTCTCAAGCACGGCTCTGAGAGCCACTGCTGGCCTCTAGTGCATGATAAGCTCCTGCAAGGGAGAGCTGGGCTGGTTGTGCATTTGGAGCCCTGAACTGATGCATAGTTCGCTCTTCTATGCACAACCTAAATCATCCATGCTAGTGGATAGTCCGTTCTGCCTGATTGAGGGTAAAGCAACTGAAATCCTTGGCATGACTTGGCCAGATACGAGCTTACGTGTTACTGCAAAACATGGCAGACATGGGACAAAATCCTAGCCTGGCTGAAGTAAAGGTATTAACTTCAGGGGAATAATAGGTTTCAGCTTGCACAGGACCATGTTTCACATTAGCTTTGTTCCTGCAGGAGCATCCTGCACTCTCACACAGGAAATAATTTGTTTTGTAAAAACAGGTATACTCTCGCCCTGTTCTGCCCTAGGGCTCCTGTGAGAGTCTGAACTCAGTAATCTATCTACAACATGTATTACGATCATCAGTGCTGTAGTCAGGGTATGATGGGGCAAACTCATTCTGGAGGTTCCTTAGAGAAGGAAAATGGGAGTACATTAGATTTGATCTCCCAGTCACTGAAGAGAAATGGCAGCTTTTTTGAATCAGTGACAGTGGCTCTACCCCTTCTTGTAATGGAAGGAGCATGCTAGCTCAATGTGCTGATGCAGAAGCCTGTAGAAAGGGGGGCAGTTCTTTTCTCATAATGCTTTTAAAGATTTCCTATGGCCAAAATTGCTCCAAGAATCCCATTGGCAGTGCTTGTCCTGAAAGCTGGGGAATAAATTCTGCCCTTCCATTGTGTGATGAGGAAAGTAGAAGAGGACAAAGTGTGGACACACCTTCCTATCTCAAAATGTCCCATCACAATCCTGAGTAGAGACTATAGCCCTAACCTAGCTCTGATTGTAGACATTTGTCAGCGGCTGTTGATTTTTTAGGCTTCGTAGCAAACCCATGTGGCTTGTCTCTTCACACACACTTCTCTACATTTCTGAAATTCCTATTCCATTGACAAAGAGAACAAAAGGAAAGAGAGAGGTGTTTTCTTGCCTGCCTAGACGTCTTAACCATTTCATTAGTGACTCCCAAATATAAAAGGAAAAAAAAAAAGAGCATTACAGCATGCTTAAAGGGAATTGACATCTAAGCTGTTGTCCACCAGGAAAGTGAAGTTTCAGCATGAAGAAAACACTCTGCTATGAGCAGAGTTGTATCAGTGTTGAATGATGTCCTACTAGAGCACGTCTTTATGATCTTACTTGCAGCATTGTGTCTTATCGAGCCATTGGTTGAATCATAAGTTTGAAACCTTATAATGTTTAGAAAATCAAGATAATACTTTAATTTTGCCTAGAAACTCTTCCCATTTTGAGACACTGGGCTCCCAAACTGCAACACCATTTAATTAGCAGGTCAAAGATTTTCAGAATTGAACTCCTGACTGAATATTGGACCTTCAAGAAAAAAGCAGGATCTTCAGAAACAGCCCAGGATCTAACAGTTGCTTCAAGAATACATCTGGTTTACATATGGTGGTTGCGCTGGTATCATTTAAAGCCACATGAGCAAGCATCTCAGTCAGAATAGTATATCTTACCTAGCATTCTCATAATAAGTGTGTATAGACCAACTGCAAGAGATTTCAACTCTGGCTGAACACATCTGAAATAAAGAGGGATAATTATGAAATATTTGCCTATCTAGTACTTAGATATGCCTATTATACTGCTGTTAATTACCCTGAATTTAATACTCTTAATGACAGAAAGCCAAGCTTTGGAAGGAGAGTGCTTCCTACGTCTGCTGAAAATACAGTAAGTGGTATGAAGAAGGTGAATTAATCTATTGTTTTCCATCACACAGCTCCTGGGAAGTCCATTCACTAAGCATAATTAAAGTAGTGAAATTTTAAAGCCATAATCGCAGACTATACTAGTCTTATTGAAATGTGCTCTCCAGCTGCCTTAACTCTGTGGCATACATTTTCCTTACTTGATGGGATATACCTTACTGACTTGATGGGAAATATCATATTGCCCTAAGACAAAAATACTGCAAGCAGCTGCATTAGTGTGGCATCTTTCTGTTCTCAAATGACACTCCTCTGTGCAACGCCACATCTTGAACTGCACAAAGTCATCTGGCAATATGCCCATGTGTTTCATGGGACATCACACTCAAAGCATCAGAAATGGGCACTGATCTTGAATCCATTACATCTCCAGCCTCTGCCATCTCCTTGCAAATATTAACGTGGTCAACACTCAGAAAGACGTCGCACAGAGATAAAGAAGGCAGGGGAGTTTGCGTTCTGTTCTGTTTTCCATGCTTATTTAGGATGGCATAGGCCCTTAGGACTACCGTTAACTTTGCCACTAATGCATTTTTCTACTGAGTGAGCTTTCTCTTCAGGTTAATGAAAAGTATATGTGGTTTCAAACAACATCCTGGCACGCCTGCACTTGTGTACCTTGACAAACATTAGCATAGGAGCCTCAGATGTTCTGAATTTGCAGACATCTCATAAGCACAATCTGTTAGGGCAACCCCACATCCATAAATCCTGACAAACGCATGGCATTTTCAAAATCCATAGATCTGGAATATCCAAGCAGAGAAAGAGGATGTGTTCTAGAAAACCTGGGCATACGACAGGCATAAAAGAAACCATTTTGCAGTGGTTGGAAGCAACACACTAGAACAGACAGTCAGCAGCAAAGTAAAGTTTGATGATAACAGCTACAAACAAACAGGAAATGACAAAACTCATTAAAGAAAGCATGTTATATTGTAAGAGTCTTTTTTCCTAAGGAAAAGAGAGAAACCTAACCATAATTTTGATCCCCTCGTTGGAAAGCCTCAACCTTTGCTACAGAGTTTTACTTACCTAAACATAATCATGTATGCTGGGGTACCTCCCAATGCGTAACAAAAGCCACTTATGACCTGTATTACTGTATAATAAATAAACTTCATTGAACAATCTTCACTTTTTGGACATTGCCCTAAGGTGGCAGAATTATTTCCTGTCCATGAAGTGCTGGCTTTAAGACAGCTGCAGTTATGAAAGACCTGGAAGACACAAAGCAGATTGGGTAGGACACTGCTCATGCAATTGTGAATCCTGCCTTCAGACACAGGCACCACCTGAAGCCTTCCTAAGCATCCCATTCCTATCTAATTTGCCTTTCTTAAGGCAATGGGCGGCAGCTGCTTCTTTTCTTTCTTACAAACAGCGCTCAGGGGTGGAAGGGACGTTCTGTGCCAGCATGTTTTTGCCAGTGGACATAGAAAAGCTTTTTGGAAGAGGTTTGGAGTACCTGCAGGACCTCTGAGACTGGCCTCAGCCGTTGTGTCCCTGGAGGGCAGCTGAAGGGGAACAGCGAGGCTCAGGGAGGCGTGCCTTTTGCTGCTAGGTGATGCCACCTGTTAGCTGACCTGTCTCTATGAAAAGCACCTTGATCACAGGTTCCTCTCTGCTAATGCTGATTCACCAGAGGTACTTCACAGCTTTAAGCAACAGCTACCTGTCAAGACGCAGCTCATGGAGAGCCCCAAGATCAGCAGTAGGTGTACTGAGAGCTTAGAAGCAATAACTTTCAACTCAAGCTTGAGGGGCTTGAGGATGTGGTGAAGTAAGGGGAACTGTGAACCACAAACTTTCACCTCAACAGACTAGTGTGGGAGGCAGTAATCCCACTGCGATGGAAGCTGCTGATCCCTTCCCTGCCTCCCACCTTAAGATTTTAAATAAAGAACGTCTTTTTGAAATGATGACTGTTGACATCAGGGAGAAATGAGACACACAAAAAAATCTGTTGCAGAGAAAATTCTGTTGGAGTGCAAGGGATAGCTCTAGACCATGTATCTACTGGAGTCATCATCTGGCATCAGAAAAAACAGGAATGACACAGTCCAATGAAGGCTTATATCCACGGACTGGAGGTGCCTCTCTGTGACTCTGCACATTATCCCCAGCACTCTGTGCTGAGCAGAAATCAGTCAGCCAGAAAAATTAGCAGCATCCTGGGGAGGGCTGTGGGTGTTGTCAACCTTGACTTTAGCAAGGCTTTTGACACTGTCTCCCACAGCATCCTCATAGGTAAGCTTAGGAAATGTGGGTTAGATATGTGGGACAATAGGGTGGATTGAAAAGTGGCTGGCAGGTAGAGCTCAGAGGGTTGTAATCAGTGGGGCAGAGTCTAGTTGGAGGCCTGTAACAAGTGGCGTTCCCCAGGCGTCAGTCCTGGGTCCAGTCCTGTTCAATGTATTCATCAGTGACCTGGATGAAGAGACGGAATGTACCGTCAGCAGGTTTGCTGATGACACAGAACTGGGAGGGGTGGCTGACACACCAGAAGGCTGTGCTGCCATTCAGTGTGACCTGGACAGGCTGGAGAGTTGGGCAGAGAGAAACCTAATGAAGTTCAACAAAGGCAAGCGTAGGGTCCTGCACCTGGGAAGGAATAACCCCGTGCACCAGTCCAGGTTAGGGGCTGACCTGCTGGAAAGCAGCTCTGCGGAAAGGGACCTGGAAGTCCTGGTGGACAACAGGATGACCATGAGCCAGCAATGTGCCCTTGTGGCCAAGAAGGCCAATGGCATCCTGGGGTGCATCAAGAAGAGTGCAGCAAGCAGGTCAAGGGAGGTCATCCTCCCCCTTTACACTGCCCTGGAGAGGCCACATCTGGAGTCTTGTGTCCAGTTCTGGGCTCCCCAGTTCAAGAAGGACAGGGAACTGCTGGAGAGGGTACAGCAAAGGGCCACAAAGATGATTATGGGGCTGGAACATCTTTCTTATGAGGAAAGGCTGAGGGAGTTGGGTCCTTTTAGTCTGGAGAAGAGAAGACTGAGGGGGGATCTTATCAATGCTTCTGAATACTTAAAGGGAAGATGCCGGAAGGAAGGGGCTAGTCTTTTTCCAGTGGTGCCTGGTGATAGGACAAGAGGTAACGGGCACAAACTTGAATATAGCAAGTCCGTCTAAACATGAGGAGGAACTTCTTTCCTTTGAGGGTGGCAGAGCACTGGAAGAGGCTGCCCAGAGAGGTGGTGGAGTTTCTGACTCTGGAGACATTCAAAACCCGCCTGGATGCCATCCTGTGCCACCTGCTGTAGGTGAACCTGTTCTGGCAGGGGGATTGGACTAGATGATCTCCAGAGGTCCCTTCCAATCCCCATGATTCTGTGATCCTGCTATCCCAGAGTCTCTCATGGAGGAAATAAGCTGACACATTAATGTTCAGTATCAGGGAAGATACTACACTGTCTTAGTGTACTTAAACTTGGCTAAAAACTTCAGGGCAGCCAGATGAGGTTTATGAAAGGCAAGCTGTGGACAAACTTCAGACAACATGTAACCACTTTGAATTATCCATTTTCCCCTCTTGTTCAATGTGCAAACGATGAAAACTGTGATCTACAAGGACCTAGGGCTTTTTCCTTAATGTACAGTAACACAGAGAAATCTCTATGTTTTCTGTGCTGTTTGTAGCCAGAAATCATAAATACTTCACTGACTGGTCCCCAGTAACTTTAGTTTCCCTTAAATGCATTATACCACTAAATCCCTGATGTTACATGGAAAATAAGCTAGTAAAAAAACCCCAGAAACCGAAGCAGGATCTTACCATGTTCTTTCCATGTCCCACCGAACCCGTGCACCCAGCCAGGCATGCCGAAACGTATGTGACTCCGTTGTCTCCACACACAGGATCCCACACATTAGAGGCACATTTGCAGTCAGAGTTGCACTCAGAAAATATGTCTTTTTCATGGTACGGAATGGGTTTGCTTGGAAGTTAAGTTCAGACAGGCGCAAGAGTATAAGAACTTTTAATTCAATGTTGAGGTCAGTGTAGTCCCTTTTGTGTGACAGCGTTGCTGTTCAGAAACCCACCTCACACACCCAGAGCATACATTTTCATAGCTTAGTCTCTACAGTATTGATCTCTTTGCTTGAAATTCCAGCCCACTTGCTCTGATATTAAAGTGATTACTAGGTTATAAAGAATTTTAAAACAAATGAAAATGCTGCTACTGATTTTCAGTGGCAGGTGTACACAGAAAAGAAAAAGGAATAGCTGAAAGGCTTTGAGAGGTCGGGTCGGCTATCCCCTAGTTGTATGTAGAGCTAGCAACAGTTAACACAGCCTTATCAAGTACATCTTTAGCCATTGGTAAAAATGCAGCAATTATAGAAACTATATTTCCTGGTCTCCATAATTAAAAATACTCTTTTCTTAAAGCCCAGCCTAACTCTTCCTAGAGGATATGGAGAATGCAGTACTCGCTTGTACTTTCAAACATCCTTTGGGTATTGAGATCTGTGACGAAGAGGGATATCTTCCCTCATCTTCTCCTTTCTTGTTTAACTAAGGTTATGTGCTTGCTGTCTCTTTCATGTCAGTGGTTACTAAGCATATTTCCTGGTCCACCATTTGCATTCTTAGTGAAAATGTTGCAGGGTATAGGACAAACAACAGACAATTAGTCCTCTGGTTCCAACAAATATACAAATAACCTTGGCATCCTGCCTGTCCAGTTTGACTTTTTCGTTTGTGAACCAGTATGGCTTGATAAACGAGCTGTAGTGACAAATTACTGAGCTGTGGATAAGTCCCCAGGGAGACGCAGACATGTTCACACTGGCCATGAGGTACTCTGAGCAGGCTGGACACGAGGCAGTGACAACCCATACCCTAGATTGTCGCTGGGCCCCTCGGACAGCCAGATCCGAGCACGCATCCCCTGTACTGGTATCGTCACTCACTCCAAGAAAAAAATAGCAGCCTGTAACTTTTAAACCCCGGTTCTCTCTTGAGAGGAGAGACCATCTTCAGTAAGCATAAAAGCTTCATTTTGGTTTACAGCAGGCCGAGAGTCCAGCATGTTGCAGTCCTTCCATATCTGTTCAGGGTATACTACCAGTGCGCTCTGCTACGTGTGCTTCACCCTTCTACCGAGCCTGAATACACTTCACTAGAAAATTGCTTCTGGTGGAGAGATAGTGCCATGTGAAGTAGCCGTACCATCCTACATACAGTCAAACAGCCTACATCGGTAATGATCAATTTAGCTAATGTATTTCTACTTAACCTTTAACCAGTGCCGTGCTTTGGCAGGCTGACACTCTGCTGACCAACAAAACTATCACGATGATGACATGTGGTAGTGTTCACTTTCTCTTAAGCATTGCAAAAGCATGCTCCTCTTTTAGCCTTGGTGTCATAGCACATTTTTTGAATTATTACTGCCATGGAAAAAAACACGCTTCTTCATTTTATACTTACCCTTCGTAGGACACTGTCATTCCTGCTACCACATAGTTCTCACAGCCAACCAAAAAATGGGAGAGAGCAATGACATAGGCAAAAAACGACATGGTAAATGCAAACTTGGTTGCTCCAACAATGCTCATTTTGTACTTTTTCATTATGAGCCCTCCTAGGAAAATCCCAATACCTACAGGAGGTAAGGACGTCAGTCCTGAAAGAGATAATAATAGAAGGGGATCGTCAAAATAAAAGGATCGCACTGGGTTTAAGAGCTGAACTCTATCCTCAGCTTGATACCCCTGGCAGCTTTATGTTGTGTTATAATGACTCTAGGTGATTTTGTGCTCAGCCTAATCCCTGGGTTACGTATGATATTTCTGAAGGGCCTAACCCTCAAAATTCACTTCAGTTGCAAGGCGCTTGTCAGATGTTGCAGCATTTAAAACTCCCACACCACATTCATTGCATATTTGGGGTGCTTATGCTACGCTACGCTACACTATGCTATGCTATCACATCATGTCACAAAATATCATATAATATAAAATCATATGATATGATACAATATGATATGATATGATACAATACCTTACAATCCAATGCAGTATTTATTCTGGTCCTATAAGCACTAAAACTGTAGTTTGTATATTGCCATTTTGTAATTCCATTTCAGGAGAGATCGCCATTTACATCAGCCTGTTCTGCAAGGAATTTGATCCCAAAAAACCAAGCCAGAGCTCCTCCCCATGCACTTCTTAGAGTATAAGCAGTCATTGCACAGTATAACTCACCTATTAGAAAGTTAGATTTAGATGTAGATTGCCCATACTGCTGTTCCATGTACTTTGGTTTGTAAGTCAAGAAACCAATAAAGCTACTGAACTGTAACAGTGAGCAACACAAAAATGTAAAGTACATTCGATTACCCAATACTTTTTTCAGGGAGGTACAGAAATCTGAAAGAAAGGGATATATGAGTCGGCTTTGAAAGATGCATGGCATAATTACAGGTGTGTAATCTACAACATTTAGGACAAAATCCTTCTCTCAGTTATTCAAGTGCAAGTAGTACTGATCTTCATTCGCATGCGAGTATCTGAAAGCAAAATCAGGTTCTTGAAAAACACCAGTGGCTGAGATACAGGAAGAGAATCTTAAAAGACGACAGAAGTATGGGTTAAGACTTGAGTTTTCTAGTGAGATCTGCACATGAAGACTGAAGGGCTCCATCCTACAAAAACTTCTTTCAGTTTCTTCAGGATTATCATCACTGGTTCAAGACTAAGTGAGAGTTGCCTTTGTGAGGATGCCCAATGTCTTCCATTGGTATCTGAACAAAGACATGAGAATTTGACTAATGATGCAAAGCCATTTCTTCCCCACCCCTTTCCACCCCTTTCTTAGCTTAACAATTGGCCAACCAGAGCTGCTATTCAAGCCTGCTGTATTTTCCTCAGGCAGCAATGTGCTTCAGAGTCTTCATGAGCTCTGTGATCATCAGAGAAACAATTTGGCTTTCCATACTGAGAGAGGAACCTTCTAATATTTTCTTTAGGATACAAAAGCATTTTTCTACTGCTCAAATTTCTTTGAGCACAAAATTTTAGAGGTAGATGCCGCTCAGGCGATGATGCGTTGCAGGTGATGCATGCAGAACCTCACAGTCTTGAAGAAGATGTTTGACTTCTAATAATCTTTAGCAGACCCCTCCTTTACTGGGGCTAGCTAACTGGTTTAGATTGAAGTGCAGGGGAGGCAAAATATTCTGCAGAACTATTACCTCTCTGTGGTACGCTGTACCTATTGCTTTTCAAATATAGACAACATGCGAAACACTTGCCTTTCAATATTGCTGACCACTTCCTTGGCTTAGGTTTTGCAGGAGGAAGCAACTTCCCCGTGGCGCCTGTGTTTTCCAAGAGACCAAACGAAGTTTTCCCATTATTAGCTTTCTCTGGCTTTTTCAGACTCTTTGGCAGGAAGCAAAATGGAATAGCAGCTAGGAAATTGGTTACTGCAGCTATTAAAAAACCAAGCCACCATGCACCCACCCAGCGGGAATCCTGTGGGGTGATAGTGATGTTTCCTAGAATTGAGGGAAACAGAAACAAGTTACCTAAATGGGGAAGCTGAACCTTCCCACTCTTTGTCTGCTAAAATAGCTACGTTTTACAACGTCTGACTTCCAATGGTAATGATAATCATCTAATGAGGGACCGGTCACACAGTGAAGGCATCAGGAATCATACCCTGAATGGTGTTATGTTTCATCTGCCTTTTTACATGACTTGCTGACTGCCATTTTGTGGCACACATGGCAACACAGAGGTCCTTATCCAACACATGGGAAACCAAAACGGGTGGCAGACAGGCCTCAAACATGGTGTCTTTTAAAAGCTGGTACATTCCTACTGAGGCCATCCTCTGCTAAATTAAATTATGTTGGTGACTATGAAGCATACGGACATTCTCTCTGGCATCGGTGAGATTAGTCATGACTTTAAACTTTGTATTGCAAGGAAGCCAAAAGTAGCTGGTTGTATTTTTATGATCGTTACATGCGGGCATGTTGGTTGTGGACCTACACTATAAGACTTTTCACTGTGTGACAAGAACTGGTTCACTGTCCTTACGCGTAAGCAAAATCAAACATTGGCTTAATAAAGTGCAAAGACGAAATAGTTCATCTATCTAACTACAGGATCCTGAGGATCTGAAAACTGCTCTGTCCTGCCAGTAAAACAGGGTCACCTACTGCTGCTGCTACACCGGGCCTTTTCCTGAAAAAGCCATCACCAGTCTGCACTGCTTGACTTCCCATCTGTCTGGTCCAATGGATGGGGAGCTGGGCTGGCCAGGAAACCACCTCAGAGGTGGCTCCTGCCTCTTCCAGTAAAAGGGAACAGGATGCAGGGCCAGGGCATGTCTGCTCCCTCTGGCATTTTGCAGAAGTGATTACATATGTGTATTTTCTTTCCATCTGAATAGGCAAGGGCTGGCAAAAACTTTGTAATGTATTGCAAACATTACATGAATTGTAAATAACAAAAAATGCTGAGTTGAAAGGATTGAAATCCACCAAAACTGTAAAACTGCTATGCTAGCAGAACCCTTTCATTAAGATCCCAGTTTCGTAAAACATCTTGGGCTCGTGAGAGTTCTTGGTACTAATTTTTAAAGTTAAATATGTATTTCAATCCTTTAATTCTAGAACACAATTCTAAATATAATCCCTGTCTAATTCTGCCTTTATCCTAAAAGCTTTCAGTAACTTAATAAAATTTTAATAAATTACATAATAAAATTAATGAAACAAATATAAATTAAAGATAAATTATTTTAATATTATCAATATAATAAAGATTTCTACAAATGTGTAGAGGAACCTGTTACCAACAGGTATTAGATTACTTTCACTTTACCTCCATTTTGCTTACCCAAATCCACAAATCCGATATCCACGTAGAGTTTTGCACATAAAGATCCCAACAGGAAACCGAACATTGGGCCCAACATGGCTATTGTGTGCAAACATGCTGAAAATATAATGAAGGAGATGCTAGTACATTTTAATGGCTGAAAGTTTTCTTCTGCAGAAGGTGATTGACCTCTTATCCTATGAATCTCTCAGTTTACTTCATGTTGAGATTACCTACATACACAGGAACATCCTCTTCTTTAGCAAAATCATCAAGATAAGAGATGCCCAATGGAGTTATTGGTGTCTCACCAATTCCACGTAACATGTTTCCCAGTAAGATATATATCCACATATATGACGATGGTTCCTTCTCACAGCCTGCAGATAATGAGTTTACGTCTTTGTAATAGAATAGTTGAATGGGAAACAATGACAAATCACAGGAAATTCAGTGCATGAAATGACTATAGTTTAGTATTTACAGTATTAACAGCATTATCCTCATGGAAGATTAATGAAAGGCCATCAACCTCATTTTACCTTTTAATACTCTTTTAATAACACTTTCCTCCACCTCCATTGTATTTGGTTTCTAGAAATACAGATAAGTATCACCCATCAGAAAAAATGCCCATGTAAAAAAAATGTCAGATTGATATTGTCATAAATATACTATCCGTCATAGAAGTTATATATTTAACTACAAAAGTTTAGCATGGTTTCTGGGGCACCACTTGGCTCTTTCTCTACCTGTCACATGCAAAGCAACAAGTAAAACAGCTGTATTCCATATAGTAAGCAAAATCATAGACATCTCCATTTATTTCCAGTTCACTCTGTGCAGTTCCATCTCCTTTCATGCTATCTCATTGACCTCCTCAACTCCAGGTCCTGGGTAACTGAATCCCTTCAGAAATTTCTCTGAAATTCTCTGAAAAGTCTCAGTATTCCTTTCAGTATCAGGGTGATTTTACTGTAAGTGGGAATGTAGGAAAATGGGGAACCGGATCTTACTAATTTGTGTTTTCTGTATGTTTTTTCTCCAAATGAAACACACAAAGTGCAATTAAGTGTTGGTAATTTTCCCAGACAGGTAGAGACTGAAGTTGGAAATCTAACTGAGCATCTTGCATGGAGCAATGATTTACTCTGTTTGCAACCAAAGGTAAAACTAGCTCCTCTATTTGTACTTACAGTTACAGTCCCTTACCTGATCGGGAGACTTCCAACAAGGTTTCATTCACATCTTGATCTAGGGAACAGGGATTCATGCTTGACGTTAAGTTGGCTGAAGGTGCTGTGTGTGATGCTGTCTCATACTTATAACTGAAAACACACAATAGTAGGTTTAGATGCATTGTTCACCAAGGAAATACTAGTGTAGTAGGGCAGGAATCACTTGACTGCTGTTTCCCTAAAGAGAAAGGTATCTATGTTTAAATATCAATCCAAAGAGCTTCTAAAGGAGCAAAAAAGTTTATTTAACCCCCTTTTGGAGAACCAAAACACTAAAGTGAAGAATAAATAAAAGTTAGGATCATCTGTCTGGCAGATGTAACATTTTAAGCTGTGAAATTCAAAAGGGCTTTTGAAAGTTAATTCAGGTAGCATTGAACTGTTGGTATCAAAATTTCAGGTCAGGTCCAGGTGAGGTCTCTATGCTCACTGCACAGTCAAAGAGAAAAAGAAGAATGTCTTGAGTGCGAGTCCCTTTTTTTCATCATAGGTATGTATTTTTTGGATTGGGAGGAGAGGAGTGAGGAAGGGAGAAGTCAACCTCAGGAGGTATGTGTTTGCCTGATAATTGACTTTGGCTTTAGAAAGAGCTGTTGTATAGCAGCAGGTGAGCAAAGTTTCTGGCTAAAAGACACTCTTTAACTGTATTTATAGGGAGCAGAGCAGTTCAGGTGCTGGAAGCTGTTAGTCTGCTTTAGCATGATCCTTTCCCCAGATATGAGCCCTGCTGAGGTGCAAAGTACAATTAGCTTAAGGAGAACAACAAGGTAAAACACACATTCTGCTTCTAGGAAATGGGCTGGGTTTGTTAGATCAGGCAGGCTTATTTTTCAAGTTGAAAGAAAGAGCATTCATCAAGAGAGACAGCGCAGAGCAATTTCCCCATAAAAATTCAGACACAGGTACATGAGAAACTGTATGAGTTTCCTGGTGGATATGAGCAAGATACATAGTTTGGCTTAAGCGGTGGAAAATACAAGTCTGATGCTAGTGCAAGATCTGCGGTCATGATAAAAAATGTAGTACTTAGTTTTCTTTTTACTGTAGTATACCTAAAATTATTCTAAGACATTTAAGAGAGCAACAGAAATATGTCGTAGTCTATGCTGTCACTGTATCAAAGCTATGCCTAGAAACATTATCGCATATAAGCAACATGCAGTAAATCTCTGAGCCTGGAGAAGGTGAATAAAATTAGCTTAACCAGCCACAGAAAAACAGTTTAACCAGCCATGTTCATTTGGAACAGGAAACCCCCTTGTACTGGTTCTACCAGCAGTGATCCACCTCCAGGCTCTGGGTGAAGCTGAGAGACTGCTTTGTGTGAGGAGCAGCTGTCTGCCACAGGAGAGCAAAATACACAATCTTACACAACAAGGCTCTAGTTTCCTCTTTAAAGAAGCGGGATTTCTTCTAGCGAGCACCTTTGTAGGTTGATTTCTTCAGCAAGTAAGGTCTGAATCCCTGATTTCATAAGAGAGTTACCTGTTACTATAAAGTCATATTTCAGGTACAGATGACACTCAATATGAAGCTACCCACTCAGAGCCTTGAGGTCCTGTTCAAAACAGCACACACTTATTCTGGAAGTCATACAGGTGGATTCTATAACCCTTATCATTTTACTGTGGTTCATAATGGTTTGACTTCCCTGCCTACATGACCCTGGCATTCCCATTAGCAACCAGTAACGCCACGTGATGCCAGTGAGGTCTTAGGTTAACACTGATTTTCCTAATAAGGTGTTCTTACAGTTAGCCATTCAGGAATAGTATATAATTCATTAAAGCAATAGCACCAGCATCATAGTATGGTTAAAGATTTTCAAAGAACAATATATTTTGTTTGAAACTTGAATTTTCATAAGGTTTTCATAGGTGTTTCCTCCTGAAAAAAATAAAATCTAATGATTTTGTAAAATCCTTTCCTTTTCTGCCTCTTTTCTGAACAAGTCTGACTGAAATCTCAGTCAGAAATCAGTCAGTATTTTGATTCTCCTATTTTTTTTTTTTTTGAGAAGTTGAACTTTTATTTCAGAAGAACCATATTTTTCCAAGCAGATAGAATGAGCGGTCATGTGTGCGTCAAATGTGATTTGTTGCACATCGAGGTGAGGCTCTATATGCCTTTGAAAATCTAAGTTTCATCCAAAAAACAGAAAGAACTATCCAATTCCAATGTCAGGTTACCCAAATTAATCTTGATTGGTACTTACTATCCCATGAAGAAATGAGGCATTGCTGTTAAAAGACTTCCCAAAGCCATAACAAGGCATCCAGCAGCGATTACTTTGGGTCTATGAAGTTTAGCTCCAAAGTAGCTTACAAATGCAATCACCAGCAAGTTACCTGGAAGGTAATGAACCAAAATTAGTGCCAGATGCTGTGCCTCGTATTTCTCTGAACAATTTTCTGCATGCTACGGAATATCAATTACCCATCTCAAAGCTCCCATCGATGAAACCAACAGTAGAGGACGTCAGGTCAAACCTTCGTTCAATCTGAGTGATAGAGCTTTTCATAATTACACCAGAAAAACTTTTACTCAAGTAGCTGAATGATAAAGCAGCGAGAAATACCTGAGGAAAGATTAAGACACAAAATGGGAGGTAGAGGCAGGGAAACTGGTCACAGAAGGAACAAATATGTTTAAAACTGTGTGGAGCAATCACCATCGTGGCGTACATTTGTGACTCAAATTGCAGTGACAACGGTGTGTGTGCTAATGCTACAGAGCACCAGGGTGGTCTCTCAGCTCCTGCTCTGGTTTTCCCTGCCGGAGAGGGCTGGTGCTGGGTGCTGCACTGAGAGCGGCCGCTTGCTTTAAGGGTTCAGGTTTGCAATAGCCACGTTAATGACCAGAAAGCCTCATCTTCCCTGTGTTTCTGGCCAGAGGGTTTCCAAAGTAAAAATCCTGTAGACTGTGGAACTTAAATTTGGCAAACAGCTCACTGAGGACTACTTACCTTACTGATATCCTGAGGTCAAATGTATCGAAAAGCTGAGGCCCAGTGCTGGGCAGCCAAAATGGTGGGATTTCTAAGTTTCTAGGTGTTGCAGAAATGTAAAATTTGCTAGAGGTAAAATGCCTCATCAAGATAGATTTACTGACACCAGTTCAAGCTAAAGTTAATCTTAGCCACAATTATCTTCTGCTTGAGCCACATATCACTTAGATTAGGCCAGTTCATAACTTGTTCTAACTCAAACATAAAGATACCCATGGCATCAAAAGGTTTTATGCAAGTTTGTATGATATTCCTCCATGTGGAAAGTGGAGCAGACTGACTGAGTTCATTGCTGTCTCAAATGATATATTTTGAAATGTGTGGATTAGGACTCTGTCACCTGTACACCACATACCTCATAAAGGAAGGCTTAATATTTTTAATAATTTTATAGTTGCTTCCACCAACACACATTGTGGCTTTTGCAAATAAAGATGTATTTGATAAAAAGTTAAACAAAGTTTGTTTAAATATTATCCAACTATTTCAACATAGTCTAAAAACAAATAGACTTATTGGTCACTGGGTAAAAGTTCCAATACAACACAACGTTGGGTAAGTAAACAAAAGCAAATATAGATTTAGACTTTGCAATGCTATCTGCTTTAACAAATGAAGTTAATCCTGGATATAAAAACTTGAAAATGGGTATATTTACAATCTTTTTGTCAGGAATCCGGAGAAAAATCTCACAAGTGCAGGCTTTGTCCTGACATGTTTTATTTTTCCTGAGCTTAACTGGCAACAAGTCTGTGAGAACCATCTTTCGTGCCTTATGCCAGCAGAGCTCTTGGGGGTTTTGCTTGAAATCACAAACTGCTGATAAGCATGAAAACACAAACAAAAATTACTTGGGTATTTTGGGTTTGAAAATGCAATCCCCAGGTAAACCACAAAACATTTGATGGGAAGGTGAAGGAGAATAACAATTCATCTTCTATTACCTCCAAGGTATTGTGTCTATTAAACTCTAATTGCCATAAAGTTAGACATAGATCTACAGCTGTGCAGCATTGCCCTCACACATGGTGGCAAAGTTAGTCCTGTGAGTCGTCCAGAGAGATCAGATTCTATTTTTGTAGGTGTATATGGGTGGCAAATGTGGCAGGTAAAATAAAACATAACAACCTTTGCCTACTACTTGAGACACACTATTTTGGATGTTTGAGAAGCTTGCAATTACCTATTTTTTCCCCCATTAATCTTTCATTTTACAGACCTTTTTATAGAGAGAAATGTCTTCCTGATTGCAATTCCACTGAACCTATAGAATTTAACCTGAGATGAAGCTGGCTGAAGAAGTAGTCAAAACATAAACACAAACACATCGTTGTCAAAAGAAATCTTGCCCTTGTAATATTTGCAGCTCAGCCAGAAACAATAAGTACTAAGGCTCTAACATGAAAGCAAAATTTTCATTAATTTACTTGCTATGTTTCATCAGTTCTTGTGTGCTCATGAATACTTGGATGCTTGTGGTAATCAATGGACTGTTTGACCTACAGCCCTGAATTAGATAAAAGTCCTGGAATACAGTTTACCTTGCCCTATTTTGGGCCTACAAGAACAGGCGGTGATAGCAACCTCCAGACAACAGGGTGTCATAGCCACCTATTTTAGAATGCTTCACGTCTTCCACTGGAGGTTGCTACCTCTCTCCGATGAACAAAGAGGGGATCTACCTGTGAGTGACTTGAGAATGAATATGCTAAATCAAGAATTTTTATGTTCTTTAAGATAAAGACAAGATCCAACCCTTCCCTTTACCTCCAGTGTGTACCCAGTTCCAGAAAAGAGAGGGGGAATAGGAATGAAGTAATCTGTCATGTATCTTGAACAACATTTCTTAACATATTATTATTATTATTATTATATTTCTTAACAGCAATTTGTGGTAATATTGATAAGGCACCAAACCTTCAAGCCTGTGCAACAGGAAGTCTTCTTCACTGGTAGATTTTCTTTTGCTTCATCTCCCAAAAGCTGGGCAGGATCTGCTTCCTGTTTTGAGTCATTGACGTTGGATTCAGTTTCGACTGTCATGGTTGATTTCTTCACTGAGTGATCTGAACCCAAAAGAAAAACAATAATAAATACAAAAGCATATATGCCAAAATAGAGTTGCTTAAGGACCTTTCTGATGAAACAGTAGTTACAGGAAAATGCTGAGATGTTGAAATTGAACCTTTTCATCGGAAGGGATTTGGTTCAATGACTTGGGTGTTTCAAAATGTATATTTGTTTAAATTCTGAAGTATCTTGTTTTGACATCTTTCTTTCAACTGATATAGTCTTCACTCTCTCCACTGCCCCCCGCTCTCCCCCTCCTTTTTTTTTTTTTTTTTTGTCTAGAATGACTTTTAATGCTAAAAAGACAATTTCCACAAAAGAATAAGAGACAAAGTCCCTGTCCAAAAATAAACTACAAGGGTCAGCAAGACATCAGTGCTGAAGCACAGGGAGTCCTAGTGAAGATCTGAATTTGCAGACCATGTGGCTTAGGACTCCATCATTATTTTGGTAAGATCTCTGTACTAACGCCGTGCCACCTGACTTACTCCTTCACACTGGCCTGTTGGAAACAATTATTAATGACAAAAGAATTGATTATTTTAACTACCTGGCCTCCTATAAGGAGGTTTTGGTTTTACTTTAGTATACTTTACAATAGTATACAGGGTATCCCTATTCCCCTCTGTTTGCAGAGTGCTGTCAGTGCTGCACATCCACTGACATGTGAAATAATCTGCAACTCAGCAGGTCAGCAGAACTGCTCCAGTTCCCCTGGCAAGTGCACACACTGAAGCCATGGATGGCAAATCTTTCCCCTCCCTTGATATAACTTTTATTTTAATTGTTGAAAGCCTTGTTTCATGATTAAGTTGAATTTGGTTTCATTGCAATGAATACTACAATATTTCAGCTTTTCTCAGTTTTCTCAGTTTTTTAAAACTCTATATCTGAGAGATGAGTAAGCAATTAAAAGGAATACTTCCATGAAAAGCTGTAAGGCAAGTCCATGTATCTATTTACAAAGTTTATTTAAAGAATGAAAACACTTGCCCGTTTGTGCAACTCCAACTAAAACCAGAACAGATTTCTGAAGGGAGATCCAGATGCCACTGCAGAGCCCCTCGGAAAAAATGGATCACATGAACCAAAAACCTTCTTCAGATCTGTAGATCTCTACACACAGGGGAGATTGGAGTATTGAAAATAATGGCCCCAAGTCAGAACTCAGAAAATATAGCTCACAGGAACTGAACTAATTATTTCACCTTTCACAGTAGCGTCCTCATTTGTGAAAAGGGTTAAGAGAGAGCGGGGGGAGGAAATCACACAAAGAGAGGTTTTCCATGCTTGAATGGAGCTGAAAAAAGTTGGATGAACTTTTCCAATGCTGGAAAAAGTCCATCTACAATTGCAAATTGCTCTGCTACAGGCGATATGGCAGAGTAACTCTTTTCAGAGCATTTAAAGGGTAGGCATTGCTCTAATGCACAATGGTGAAAAACATTTTTCTTCACTCATGGAAGAGAGTTAATACCTGAGGATGTTTAAGTTAAACACCATTTAGGAATTTCTTGGGCTTAAGTTCATGAGCATGCCCTCAGGTACTAATGCTGGCATGAACAAATCCTTTCCTTTCGCATTGTTCATATCTGCTTCCCACACTCTTGACGCATGTGAGTGCCACTGCTTCTGTGGCTGTGCTGTAAGTCTGGATCAGAACACATGTTTGGACAAAAAAATAGCCTTTCCTTCTACTTGGCTCTTTGGACAGGGAAATGAGATTCTTAGGGTTCAGGAAAAGTTAGTACATGGCTACTTTTGAGCATCTGGTCCTCAGAAATGTATCTGTCCCTGTGTAGTCTGAAGATATTAGCTCCTCCCTGTTATCATGACACATTAAGGACTATGACAGAATGCTGGGGTAGCATGTCACTGCAGGTCACATGAGTAAAGTGACATTTTTAAGAGTTTGAAGGTACCACATGACTTTGAATCTCAGTATAAGGAGAGGAGTGAAAGCAGAGAAACATAAAGATAGAAATAAGAGGCAAAGTAGGGAAAAGAGAATCATAGAATCATAGAGTGGTTTTGGTTGGAAGGGACCTTGCAGATCATCAAGTTCCACCCCCCCTGCCATAGGCAGGGACACCTCCTGCTAGAGCAGGTTACTCAAAGCCCCATCCAACCTGGCCTTGAACACCTCCAGGGATGGGGCCTCAACAACCTCTCTGGGCAACCTGTTCCAGTGCCTCACCACCCTCAAAGTAAAAAATTTCTTCCTAATGTTTAATCTAAACCTGCCCTGTTCCAGTTTAAAGCCATTGTCAGGTATCCATACATGTAACTGGAGAAGTTTAGATATTAGCAGGCTATCCCAGTAACTGTTTCAGAGAAAGACTGTGAAGGCACAAGAAGGGAGGAGAATAAGATTGAAAGTGCAAGCAGTAAATATCAAAGAGCAGGCTAAGCATTCAGAGGCAAATAGTGAAAAAGGCATTCCGAGGGAGAGGTTAGGGTACCAAGCAAGATAAAGGGTAAAAAAAAAAAGAGAAGAAAAATGAAGTAAAATACATCTTTGTGGGGCAGAAGATGCTTGATGCACAGAAAAGTGTGAAGCCAGCTAGAAGCTGGAAGTTAATTGGCTCAGCGCTGTCAGTACTCAACTCCTCCAGTGATCCAGGGGAAGGACTACCAGGCAAGAACAGGGGTGACCAGCTCCTGTCAGTGGTGAATGACACGTGTCTTATATTATTTTGCAAAGATGTTACTGGAGATGGTGCTACTTTTGCTGGGGAAGAGTAGGACAGGGGGAAGGAAGCAAAAGGATGATGCAACTGTGCTGGAGAAATGTGCAGGGATCAACTGTTGGAGCTGCTGGCAGCGTCTCCTCCCATCCTCAGTTGACACTGCCCTACATGGAAATCTGCTGGAGATAGAAGAGATCAAGGCTGGGGAAATGCCATGCCACAAGTAGATTAGAAAAAAAGATAAAAGGTCAATTCACAATTGATGTCAACATACATTAGCTACTGAGCCTGACCGTTTCAAGTATTGATAAAGTTGCTATTTTAGATGTGTTTTACTAGTGGTTTTTTCCATGTTTAATAAACCAAGGAACTGATTACAAGCAAAGGAAAAGCATGAAGCTTTCTGCACCAAATGTGTCCTTTCATTATTATGACTTCTCTAAAACTATTATGTTTTGCCTGCACAAGCCATTCTGCTGTAGTAGTGACCTGAGGTAGTTGCACTTGCGGAAAGAAAGATCAGTCAGATAACATACTGACAGTGTTGAAATAGCCAATCAACCTAAACAAAACTCACCCCGACTTCCTTCTCAAGGGAAGAAAACAATCCTCTCCCCAAAAGTATGCATAAGGAAAAAAAAACAAACCCACACCAAAAAACCTCAAGCAATACTATGAGAACTCTTTTCATCCCTTTTGCATCATACCCAGGGAACATTAGACAAATGGATTTGGTCTTATGCTCAGTACAGTCTCTTCTGAGAAACATTTTGGATGGGTCTTCACCAATAATCAGTGCGGATTTCTCATGTTGATGGCAGCTGAGAGCTTTCACAGTGTCATGGGAATCATATGGAATCTTACAAAGTTGTTCCAGAGCACAGCAGCTAGTCTTGCAAAGGACAGCAAAAGACTTCTTCAGTGCTTCAAGGTAGATGTCCTTTTAGGGGCTATGGCCTACCTGTTAGGTAGGTCTATTCCTCAGTGAATATTAAAAAGAAAACAAACAACCAAGCTTGACTATCTACCCCCTAATTATATGCAAATTATAATGAATAAGAGCACCAATTTAAACACCTTAGCATGAATAACAGGTAATTAGTTTACGAAGGTTAAGACAATAGTTTGCTACAGGTTTTGTAGATTCTTATGAAAGAAAAATACAATGATGTTAGAGGAATTTTTAGAATCCAGCAAAGACACTGTAAGTCCTTGGGCTGTTTCTCACTGCAGTTGCACTCCCAGAGGCTATACCACCATCCAGTAGACTAAAAAGAACCACAAATAAAGAGCCACATTTCTTTCAGTAGTTTATGGAACAGCATTGATTTACACTACCTGCAGTCCTAATCAAATTGTCTTCTTGATTTTAAAATGCATTAAGAAATCATAAGACTTTTTAAGTTAACCTAGTATGAAAAATGATTATCACAGTGCTGTGCAGGCTTCAGTGCTGCTTGCATTGTTCAAGACATATGATGCTCACTGTTCCGAAACACACATATAAATGTACAATGCCATCATTAAAGCACTGACATTTGCAACAGGAATGTTACTGGTCACAAGAAATGCAACCACTACTACACACATAATATTAATTAGCTGCAAACACCAAGTGGCAACATCTTAAGGTTAAGAAAAATAAAAAGAATATTAAAGAGGTTCTTACCTAGGTTCTGTATCCACAACGACAGCAGTTATAGTACCACACGAATGCTCAAAAGTCAGAGTATCCTCTCCTTAAGCAAAGCTGTGCTGGTACTTGGTAGAAGAATCATTAACTTCTAACACAAACTATGGTTTAGGCAGTTTTAATCTTGTCTCCTCCCCATTCTGCCCTCCGTTAAAGGTCCCAAATTACATGTTTATCCACAGAGGTCAAAAATTAATTAGGTAGAAAATGTTTCTGGTTACAGATAGCTAAAAAGTATTTTGGTATGAGGTTTTATTTTCATAGTCTATTGCTAAAGTCCATTCATCTAAGACCTGCTAGACCCAGCAAAGGACTTGCAGGAAGAGAAAATATAGTGTCTTGGGTATATGGAACAAACTAAGTGTTCAAGAAACACTTGTGCTTAGAACACTGTTCAGATTTGTTGTACAGCGTTATTAACAGCACAGGCAAACCCAATGTGAAAGTATATTGGGGCTAAGCGCACTTTGGAGCAGCCCTTTACCTACTTACAGCTCTATTTCGAGGAAACCTGAACTGGTTTCCAGCGAAGTATTCTATTCAATTGCGCCCTGGTTGTGCGTTATGCCTGATTCCTGAGAGTGACTGTAGTTAAAAGAGAAGTCATTCTTAAAGCATGTAAACTATAACTACAGTCTGCCTGGATGTTACACCAAAATGTGTCATTCCTTGTAGTTTGTGCACCCTTCCCTGCTGTCACGGTCACCACGCTCACTCTTTTATTTGCTATGAACAATTACAACATACTTAATAATGCTGACCTTATGCTATATAATGACCCTATGCTGATAATCTTAATTAAATTTTGCCATCAATACTGTTATCGGCAACACCTTGCACTGCTCATGGCTTTTCAGACTCTCAACCAGATAGTTCCCTTCAGCTTCCTAGAGCAAGAGACATCATCATCAATAAAATGGTAGTCAATCCAAAGCTGTATGTCAGGGCAATTCAACTGCATATAGTAGTAAAATTACAAAATAAGAATTCAGGAGGAATCCAGATTACACATCCAGTCTGCAAACTCAAAAGCACATTTCGTGAAAAAGCCAAGTCCTGCCTTGAGAGCAATAAGAATTGTATTCCCTGCCGCTCCATCCACTTCTAAGGCTACTGCAAAAGGTTGGTCTTCTGATGCACAGGAACCTTCTTTTAATTTCCAGTCATGATCAAATTACATTCTGGTTTTGAACTGACAGGGTCCTTTAGCTTTAAAAGCTCTTCCACTCAATGTAATACTTAGGACTCAACCTTGATCACAAATAAAGAGAGCACAGTTTTTCAACCCATTTTACTAGGTAAACAAGGTGATCATGCTTAATAATTTCTTGAAAAATAGACTCTCTTGATTCTGCAGCACATCCTTGGAGCCCTTGGCTACTGTGCTTTCTGTCTGGATCTATACATGGCTAAAAATGTATACAATATTCCAGGTGTAATCTCAGCAGTGCCACATCTTGAAATATTAATTATTCCTTATCTCTAGCCTTTTTTGGTCTAAGATTACATATTGCATTCTCAGAAAAGCATCTTGTTAGGCGTAATTCCTAGTTATCTACAATTAATAGGTGCACTCAGGGTCTTCTCAAAAATGTTCAGCTAAGAAGTTCCTACCCTGGGGCACAAATTCCTGTTATTGGCCATCAGCTGCAACTTTTTATTTAACATTGTATTCCACTCCTATTTTGCCATTCTTGGATTCTTTCTTCTTTTTTCCCCTCTATGCTATCCAGACTCTCCTCTGTTTAACCTTTCCATCCAACTTTGTGTCTTTACTGTTATTTCAAAAAGTGAAGCTGGAATGTCGCACATAATATATTTAGAAATCTGATAACAGTAGTGAACAGTAATGAAAACTAAAGAGGCAGGCTGGTGCCTAACTGAGAAACCTAAAATAGATGGGTCTTAACTGTTGGCTTCATCAAAGTTCAGGATGCCTTCCAAAAGAAAGTAATCTTAGAGAAAATCTTAGAGAAAGTCTTAGAATCACAGCATAATTCAGAATGGAAGGAAACTTTGGAGCTCATCTGGTTTAATCCTCTGCACTAAATGCAGGACTAACTTTTGTTTTAACTAAATGCAGGACTAACTAAGTTTGTTGGTGTTGCTCAAGTCTCATCAAATTGAGTTTTGGATGGAAACCTCCAAGGAAAGGTGTTCCACAGCCTCTTTTGACACCTGGTCCAGTGTCTGATCACTCTGACAGTAAATAACTTATATATGTAGATGTATATGTATGTATAATTGGAATTTCCTTTGCTATAACTTGTGTTTATTTTCCCTCATATTTTTGCTGTGCATCAGCTGTGCACAGGGGAGAGTCTTACACTGTCTTCTCTATAAGCGCCCATTAGATAGCTGAAGAAAGCAATAAGATCCATCATTCGCTCAACTTGATTCAGTTTATTAATGTCTGTCTTGTTCAGGGGAGCCTCAAACCAGACACAACATTCCAAATGCAGCCTGACTAGTACTGAACAAAGGGAAAGGACCACTTTTCCAGATCTTCTAGTCTTTAATAACTGTAGCCCAACATGCAGTTAGCCTTGTAGGCTCAAAGGTGTACTACTGTCTGTCATGGTTCAATACCAGCTGGCAACTAAGCATCACATAGCTACTCACTCGCTCCCCATCCCCCTGCAGAGGGATAGGTAAGAAGGATCAGGAAAAAAACCCACTTTGTGGGTTGAGACAGCAACAGTTTAATAGAACAGTAGCAGAAGAAGAGGTAATAATAACAATAATGATAAAAGACTATACAAAATGAGTGATGCAATATGATTGTTCACCAGCTGGTATTCAGTTGCCCAGTCCATCTTGAGCAGCAACCATGGATTACTGCCCCCGAGCCAACCTCCATTAATATACTAAGCATGACTTTTATGGTATGGAATATTCCTTTGGCCATCTTGTCTTGTCTATGCTCCCTCTCAGCTTCTATGGGAAACTGAAAAAGTCCTTGAGCTAATATAAGCATTACTTAACAACAACTAAACCAAAATGTGTTATCAACATTATTCTCATACTAAATCCAAACCACAGCAGCTACTAGGAAGAAAATTAACTCTATCCCAGCTGAAACCACTACAGTATCCACCCCCTGTTCTATATCATCTACATCATGCCCAGGACTTACACTTTTCAATTAATGACCACCACTTTTCCTTTCTTTGAGGTATAGGTATAGATACAGATATACACTCACACACAGATATCATTCCCTTAGTCTATGGGCCATCTCTCTACAATGTCCTTTGAGTTCCTATAGTCCATGAGTTTGGGCTCCATCTGTCGTAACAGTCTCTCAGGGCAGGAGAGATAGTGTGTGGTGTTGGACTGTTACATGCTGCATCTGGAGTTCACAGCTGGTGTATACGGCATGGTCCATGCCCACGGTCTGTAGGTTGAAGATGTTGATCTTGAGGAAGTTGCCAGGCACCAGTTGCTGAAGCTAGTTTTGGTTCCCTTACTGCTGCACTTTCCTCAGTTTCATCAAAGTTCACTCTTCACTAATTTGGGTCATTCTTACTGTAATACAACTGATATAGCATATAGCAGCCATAGTAGTGGTGACATATAGCTGTAATTTAGCAATTAATATCATATAATTTAATTCACTGGCTGCTCTCACCCAAAATCAAATGCCCTTGAGGAACGCATCAGACTTCCCCATCCTTTGGCATCACCCACCAAGTGCACCCGGGTCCTTGAGCAAAAGCAATCCCGTGGATGGTTTTGCCTTGACCCATGGTAGGAATAATCCACACTGTTTTCCCTAATATATTCTTCCTGTGCACTATGGGGACTTTATACCCTTCCACAGTATGTGAAAATTTTGATTGGACAGGGCCTGCTCAATTGGTAGATCCTCTAGTGTTAAGTAACTAGGTGGCCTTTGTTAAATGTGTATCCTGATGTTTGAAGGTCCCTCCACCCATTGCTCTCAGTGCAGTTTGTAACAATCCATTGTATCATTCAATTTTCCCACAGGCTGGTGAATGATGGGAGATGTGATATACCTACTTAATAGCATGCTCTTTGGCCCAGGTGTCTGTGAGGTTGTTTCAGAAATGAGTCCTATTGTCTGTCTCAATTCTTTCTGGGGTGTGTGTGTCACCGCAGAACTTGCTTTTCAAGGCCTAGGATAGTGTTCCAAGTGGTGTGGGGCTCAGGGTATGTTTCCAGCCATCTGGCCATTGTAAGCACATGGCACTTGCCTTGGTGGGTTTGTGGGTGTGTGATATAATCAATTTGCTAGACCTCCCCATATTTATGTTTCAGCCATCAACCTCCATACCAGAGAGGCTTTAACCATTTGGCATGCTTAATTGCAGCACGTTTCACATTCCTGAATAACGTGTATTGCTGGAGGTGGCCAGCCACTACATACACCACTGGTGCCTTAACTTCTTTCCAGCTCAGAGTTGCCAGTCAGTTGGTATATGGCAATGGTGGGGTCTGTACAAACTTCTGCCACACGGGTCAGGTACATTGGACTTCATCTGGCTCCTTGGGTGGCTGCAGGTAATCCAGGTAATAATAAATCAGCTCCCACATAGTTAATTCCCTCAGGTACACGATGCCTCTCTGGTGGTCCGCTTGCCTGGGTGACATATAGTATCCTCCTTGAAGGGATACCTTTCTTTCACGGCTATCAGAATTTGCCTCCAGAGGCTGAGGGCTTGTGTCCTTCTTCCAATTGCCTTGTCAATATCCCCTTTCCTAAATGGTGATCCCAGCTGCTTGGCTTCTCTGCTCTCTTATTCCAAGCTACTGGCCCTGTTATCCCAGCACCAGAGCAGCCAGCTTTCAATGTGCTTGCCTGGACAAGGAGTGAAGTCTTTTTGTGTATCTTGCAGCTTCCCCGGTGATACAGATCAAGTGATTATCTCTGGTTCTTCCTCTTCTTCTCATGGAGACCCTTGTTCATCTTCACCCTCGTGGTCTAATTTTTTGGTGTATTTCTTCTTCTGTGTTGCGGCGACTGATGCTGGCACAAGTTGGTTCTCTGGTTCAGTAGCCACAGTGCCTGTTGCTGTGGTTTGAATAGCCACAGTGCCTGTCGTCAGGGTGCGAGTAGCTGCAATGCCTGTCCTTGAGGTTTGAGTAGCCACAGTGCTCATCACAGAGGTTGGAGTAGCCACAGTGCCTGTCGCTGGGGTTTCAGTAACTGCAATGCCTGTCACAGAGGTTCTCTCCGGGTGGTATTTTTAAATAGTTGTTTAGCACTAAACAAGACCTGAACCACTTTCTGGAGACACAGCAAAAGGAACATGCTAGTTAGAACTTTCAATATTCTCAAGAGCTATTGTAATTAGCCTGGAGTAGAAGGGGAAGGTGAAGGAAGGTGTCTCCCCCCATAGACTGGTTCTCCGGGGAGAAAAAGTAAGGAGTGTAGTTATTAACAGTTTCCGATAGATGGCTTCCAAAGTATGGACCTGATGGCAATGTTGAGTACAAATAACAGATTGGTCTAACAACCAGTAATAATATCATATGATAAGCCAGCAGTACAAAGTACAGCAAAATGATAATCTTGACCCAGTTCCCAGACGTGATAAACAGCACAATAGGGAACAAATACAACAAGGTGTTACATAGCATAACTCTAAGAACAAGCACAATAAAGGCAATGAGGGCAAATAAATCAACATTGTGACCAGTGACTATTAACCTAATATAATTTGTTCTAATGTGCTCTGGTCAGATTTGTCATTATCTCAACCTGTCGTGCCCCATGTTGGACAACAAAAAGGACTGTCATAGTTTAGTCCCATAGTGCCCAGCTGGCACCTAAGCACCACACAGCTGCTTGCTCACTGCCCCCACCTCTTCCCTCCCCAGTCCCGCCAGATGGGGAGGAGAACTCAGAAAAAAGGAAACCTCATGAGCTGAGATGAAGACAGTTTAATGGAAGAGTAACAGAAAAAGAGATAACAATAATGATAAAAGACTATACAAAATTATTGATGCAATACAATTGCTCACCAGCTGGTATTCAGTTGCCCAGTCCATCTTGAGCAGCAGTCGTGTATTACTGCCCCCCCAGCCAACCCCCATTTATATACTGAGCACGATGCTTATTGAATTGAATATTCCTTTGGCCATCTTGTCTTGTCTATGCTCCCTCTCAGCTTCTATGGGAAGCTGAGAAAGTCTCCGAGTTAAGATAAGCATTACTTAACAACAACCAAACCAAAATTTGTCATACTCATACTAAATCCAAATCACAGCAGCTACTAGGAAAAAAAAATTAACTTTATCCCAGCTGAAACCAGGACATCATCTCAGATTTAACTCACCAACCACCAAGATCCAAAGGCCCCTTTACGCAAAGCTGTTTTCTATCTAGCTGACACCCTGACATATTCTGTGGATAGATCTATCCCAGGCACAGGGCTTTGTATTTTCCTTTGCTGACCTTTATGACTTCCTGTTTCTCCATCCTCATCAAACCTTCTCTGCCATTCTGTCCTCCAGCATATGAACTGCTCCTTTCTTCAGTTTGGTGAGGCCATGAACTTGCTGAGACCACTTCCAGTCCTATTCTCCAAACCATAAATAAACTTGTTAACCACGATCAGCCCCACTAGTGACTGCTGAGCAACATCACTAGCAACTAGCACCAGCTGCTAGGCTTTGAGCAGCTGATCACAATTTGAAATCTTATAGTTTTCTACAAACCACATAGTGGGTAAACTGTATCTCACCTGTTTGGCTGCTGGGATAATAAGAGAGACTGTGCCAAAGGTCTTTCTAAAGTCCTAGTAAACTCATTACTGCTCTGCAGTTGTCCACGAGAACAGTTATCCCTTTGTAGAAGGCAACGAGCTTGGTCAGACCTTGTTTTGCCCTTGAAAAATCAATGCTGGCTGTTCCAAATCACCAGTCCACTGTGTGCCTAATAATGGCTTCAAGGATAACTTACTCCATAATCTTCCATAAACCTCTCTTGGTATTTTATTTTTTCCTTTTATTTGTAACTTTCTGCGCAGAATTTTTTTTAGTTTTCCATCACTAAGTGATCAGCAACGTGGTCAAGGGGGGCTTCATTAATTGTTGCAGAGAAAAAATATGGTGTTATGTTATGGTTGCATCCATCAGATTTAGGTCTGGATTACAAAAAACCAAACAACACTGCCACCCCCTGCAATTTCTCTAAAACAATCAAGCATATCCTCACAGTCAGATGATCATGTACTTAGCATTAAAAGCATGCAAGAGGTTGAAATTCATGGTCCTACAACAGATGTGGGCCTTTTCTCAGAGGTGGGGATTCTTCATGTTCTGTTGTGGCATAAATAAACAACCATCCACTTCAAGCAGTTTTCTTACACCATGAATGGCATTTCGTATTCATAAGATAGGCATCTTGATGCTTGTTTTTTGCTCTTTATTACAGGATGGCATACCATACTTCTGCTAAACTGTGTGGTTACTGATAGCACACACACACACAGAAATACCTCTGTTCTTGTCCTTCAAAGGTGTGTCACAAGCTCCACTACCATGCTGCGACTATGTGAAGATAAGTATTCCCTCTTGTTTTACAATGCTTTTCAATGGAGCCTTGTGTTCCCAAGGTTTCACTTTCAGGTTGTCCTCAGACGTATTAGTAGACCAACCCAAGGGGATTTTTTGCCTTTTGATTCTAAAAATATGAAAAAGCATGGACCCAAATGTACTCTGTAATTTGGAAATAGTAGAACCTGTAGGAAAAGTGCCACTTTCTTTTTCATGTAGTAAAAGGGGAAACAGTATTCCTTTGGTTTCTTCATTCTGACATACGAATACACAGCAATTTCTCTACATTTTTTTCTAGCCCTGTATATACCACTAATTTATAACTTTTCAGGAATTAAAATATCTTTTATACTTTGCTCTCTGTACAGCTGAGAAGATTTTTTCTATATTTAGACTGTTTTTGTCCAAGCTATCTGTGGAAGCATTCATATTCAAAGCTCACTTCTTGAACCAAGAACTGTTGACCAAATATACCAGAATGGCAAATGGGAAACTACTGAAGTGAAATCAAAGACTACGGTCTCACACTTGAAAAAGATGTATCTTAACCTTTTTTTCATCCAAGCCCTCTCTATTTTTGTCTTAACCAGTGCCTGGGGCTTGTTTCTTCCACTGATGAGTGGAGCTTTTGCCTTTCATAAGAACTCACTGATAATTTTCTTATTGATTTGCATCATCTATCTGTCTGGGGAGAAGTAGACCAGGATATACTGTTTTAATGATAATTATTATTTTTCTATTTAAAATATAAAGGGTAGTCTTTAATGCTGATTGTACAGCTTCTCTTTGTATTCAGTCTTAATCAGCAGCTTGGTTTGGAGTTGTTATTATAGATGCGGAATGGAAGGCATACAAGTCATTGGCAGATGAGAGTGCTTAGACCTTTGTAGGAGCTAGTCCAAATATATGATGCATCAATAGCATAACAGCGATGAAAAACATGCATAATTCAGGTGAAACCCCCAGGGCAAACCCCCCATCATCTTTGCACGGTCTGGGATATTACCTGAGATATAGGGACTGAAAAAAAATATCATGGTACAGGTAATTGAATGCTTGGCATTATATACAACACAACTTCACAAACTGTTCATCTGTCTTGTTACACTAGAGCAGATCTCTTACAAGAATGGTCAAGTCTCGATTTAAAGGCTACACATGACAGAAAAATCTATAACTTCCCAAAGACTGTCGTTCTAGTGAAAAAAAAAGCTTATTTCTAATGCAGTTTTGTCCTATTTGATACCTTTGTTTGTAGATTTAAGTAAGCAGATTTTTGCTGGCTACATAGGACTTTCACGGCGTTTTTATTTTAAACCTTTTCTCAGCATCTTCTTTTAGAAGCAACAACATCACGGGATCAAGGAGAGGGTTCTGGCTACCACCATGTACAACAACCTTTCAAAGTTGCTCAACAACCGTGAAAGAAAGTTTCCTGACCTGGTCACCATCAAGCTGTGAGCATGTGCTTGCTCTCCACTAAATCCTTTCCTTATTTACTGGCTTCAAAATTCAATGAACCATATTCATCTGTGACAAGCTGTTGATTAACCAACTTGATGATAATATTAACTACATGTTGCTTAAATAAGATCATTTTAATGAGCACTCTAAATCACCGTTAAAGAGCTTCACCTTTAAAATGGTCTTATAATTTTCATGGCAATTACGGACTTTCTTTCCTCCAGAGATTGATTAGCACTGAATGAAAAACTGCCTCACTCAGCACTTGCTTAGTGGTGCTCCAGGGTACAAGAAGAGACAACCAGCCTGAGTTAGACTTATGATTCCTCTAGCCCAAAAACTCCTGCAGACAGGGGCGGCTCTACGAGGGGGACAAATTGATAGCTGAGGGCCAACCGTATGCTGGCTGCACGCCCAACACCTGATCAAGGTCAGCAGAGCCAAGGCAGCAACAGCTGCTGGACCCAGCATCAAACCAGTGACTGTGAGCCAAAGGCAAGTTAAGAACTCAGGCCCTACAGCAATCCCAGGAAACCCGGGCAATAATTCAGGAAAAGCGAGGGAGAGGGCTCAGCACATGCAAACCTCCAAAATGGCTCATCAGGACTGTATGCACAGGCTGGAGTCAAAATGGGGCTCTAGGGCCCATGGCCAGAGGTGGAGGTGGGTCCCACAGGCGGAAGGTCAGGGCCGTTGGTGCCCTGGTGATACGTGTACTACTCTGCCAATAGCCAATTAGTTTCAAAATATGAGAGAGATCTTGAGCAGAACCAGGAGGCAAAGGCAGGTACCTAATGACCAACGTGGCATTTTCTTTACTGTAACTGCCCTGACTCCCTTTGAACCTATGTATGCAAAATTTCCTTGTGAGGATTTCTCAAGTCTCGCATCTGTTGTACGAAAAGCCAACTCCTTTGGTTTGAACACCCCTTTCACTATCTCAGTTTGATGCTCCCTAGTACTTGTAATGGAAAAGATGGTGAGCAGATGATCTCTAGCAACACTTCCCATGCCACTTACAGTTCTCCTTTTTGTTATCTTCTTTCCATACTAACCAGACCTAATCTCTCTTGCTATTGGTCATCTTTGTAGTCTTATGCATAACCATGCTTTCTCATATGCTCTTTCACTCTCCAGGGATTTTTTTTTTTTTTTTTGACTTTCAAAGGTGGTCTTTACACTTTAGAGAGTCTTCAATACAGTTTTTCCTCTTCACTCAGTCACTATTTACATCTATGTAAACTTCTGTCCTCATAATTCTACTATTGGTGAGACGAAACATTACCTCTGTTCATTTATGCCGTACTTGCTAGTTTTCAATATCCTCCTATGCTCTTCTTATGTTAAACAAGTGTGTTTGTTTTCTTTGTATTTTTCATGATTATCAATAACGGTTCTCTATTTGCGAATACTTTTAAAATATCCCTGTGACTTATCTACCTGTGAGTCTATGCATTTCGTAGTTTCTAGAGAGGAGTAACTTCTTTTTTTTTCCAATGTTATGCAGAATTTTTATATTTATATATTTATATATTTTTATGCAATTTTATAGTGTCACAAGGCTGGGGCAGCTGTTCTACTGTCTGTGACCTAAAGATACTTCATCCTATACTACTTTCCTCTCAAATGTTGGGCATAAGCTGTAGATCAAATGCATTGTTTCCACAGTCTACTGACCTCATCTTTTTGCCTCCTTCATTTGTTAGAATTCCTTGATATTTCCCTCCTGACATGATTAGAAATGACATGCATATAAGTAAGATGTATTATGTCATGCACTGGCTCACGTGCCGCAGATCTGGTTACACATCCAATCATGTGACATGGCCTGGTACCCTTGCTTTCTCCCACATGTGCCAATTAGGGTCCTCGCTAGAAGACGAAAATGTATAAATATAATTTTTACATGGCATACAGCCCGTAGGTACATCTTAACAAGGTTGTGTGTCCCACTGAGCTCAAAGGCTGATACCAATGGTTGGGAAATCTCCTCAGCCAATTCCTTTAACTGTCTCACCTTCAAAATGAAAGGCATTTACTTCTTTGCAGTCTCTCAATTGTGATTTTAATATGTCTAATTCTAAAAAGAAAAGAAAAAAATCCAAATTTGCTGACCTTTGTGAGACATTACCAGAATTCTGTGGGGAGGAAGAACCTGACAGGTCCAAATCCCTTTGTGCTGAAACCATTTGTTCCTCTAATATAACAGATCCAGCATATGCATCCCTACTCAGACACTCCTCCATGCATCCACATTACTACTTGAAGTATTATGATAAAATAGCAGACTTGAAAATATTTCGAAGTGGGAATGGAGTATATCTGCTTGGGAACTTACAGTGTTATTGCTGAAGTGTGAAAGGAAAACGAGTGCTCATTTTCAAACCATAATGAAAATAAGACTGAAACAAATTCTTTTATAGTATCCCTCTTTCTCTCATGTGTAAAGAAAATGGGGTATGGAACCATGCTTTAAACAAGTTATTCACTAAGTACAGGTTTACATCCATAAGCTTAGGTGATAACCCAAGAAGCTGATTTTTTTTCCTGTTTGTTTCTGATTAGAGTAGGATATGTGTATTTCTCTTAATTTCTTTCTCCATCCTGTAAGCCAGTGAATTTTCCTGGCCCTCTTGCTGCTGGGCACATGCAGAACTGCCTCCGTGACAACTTCATTATTGCTGAGCAACAGTGCCCCTGCCATAAACCCTGCCGGGACTGATATGCAAATTAGGAATCATCCCCATTTATTTGACTCACATACAACATCAAGCACTGAGTGAAATGCAGATATTCCTCCTTTTTTATTCCAGTGTGTATACTTAAGTTGGGTCGTCCCCTTCTCTCACTGGATCTGACAGCTCATTGCTATGAAAAGTGCCATCCCAAGGTGGCTATGGAAGGCTCCAAGCATTTCTCTTACTCCTGGATGCTGATGCGGTTTGACATTTCCTGCTGCTTTTATGGTGATGTAGCATGAAAGAGGCCTGAGAGTGGAATGCCAATGTTTGTGATTCACCCTAGCCATAATGTTTCAGTTAGTCCAATATTCAAAAACCCTCTAACTATTTTAATTTTATTTGCTTAGCTCAATATTCAGTTATACAAGGCAAAGTGAGTGGCCATACCTCTCCAGTAGCCCATAGCCTGTATCCTCCAATGCTCACCTGGAAGGACAAAGACCTGGGACAGGGGACCAGGTGTCCCATATTCCAGGCCACTGTCTAAACACTCAAGTGGCAAATGGTGGGTGGCATTGCTCTTTCTTCTGACTAACTGCATTTTCTCAAGTGATAGCTTTAAAACCTTACCTTCTGAAGATGTTTGGTGCTTGAGCAACATCCTTCTTCTTGGCATTTGTATTGGATGGATTAGGTCATTCTCTAATGGCACACTGTAAACATTTATCATTGATAAAGCTCAGTAAATCCCATTCTTATATGTCTGCCCTTCCTCATGCATACCATAGGAGAGGCTGCACATCTGCCTGTGACCTGCAAGCTCAACTAGGCAGCAGGGTACCAACAGTCACTACTGAGATGCAAGTGATGGGATATGAGACAGTTTTGCCAATATTGTGACGAAGGGTGAAGCCTGCCTTTCATCATGTGCTCTAAAATGCTAGTTGCTTTAGAGGATATAATTTGTAGTGGTGCTATCACTATCTTTTTCAGTGCAAGCATTCTTGAGATTTCACTCCATGTTAAACAGCTCTCCATTGTAATCCCCGCCCCAAATTTATTTAATACCAAATATTGTCAAACTGCAAAAATTATGTATAAAGGGATACTATGATAGATGCCTTAGTTTCACCTAGCAAATACAATAAATTAAAAGGAAAAGCCCCAAATCACCTGGTCTTTGAACTCATTTTATTGTTCCCAAGCTGTCTTGTCATAGCTTTTTAAAAAAGAAATTGTATGTATCTTGCATCATGGTGTTATTACATTGCATAAAACGCATGGAATTTTTCAGCACACTGAATACTAGCAAGTAACAAGAAACTGCTGGAAACCTAAAAAAGCCCTATTTTTATTCCAGTTTCCTTTGGATGATACCTTTGTGGTCTCTTTGAATGCAATGACAACTTTTATTGCTGTTATTGTTGTGCTACAACAGAGCTACTTGAAACAAAATCCCTAACCACAGCATTCGATGTCCTAAGTGTTATGGGTTAAATTCACAAGATGCCCAGAGCCTGTAGCTGATTTGTCCTTCCAGCAAACCACCTTCCTCCTGCCCTGTGCTACATGGCTTGCCAAGGGCAAGCAATGTGTAGAACATCCCTGCACTTTCCAGGTTGCCAAGTTGGGTTTTGTGCACCAGCTCCTCTTGAGCTGGTACCATGGCAGAGTGGGCTGCGTTCCAGCCTCTCCGCTACCCCTCTCACACAGAAGGAAGCTGAGGGGCAGTAGCGGCTGTTGCAGCTTGGTGAGGAGGGATAGAGCTGAGGGGCAGCCATAAAACCATCTTCTCAGTGAGGGAACAATCTGCACCTCCCCAGCCATAACAAATCCCCTCACTTGAGTGGCACTGACTCCTCAGGACAAGTGATGAGCAGTGTTTTCAGAGATGTACATGTGCTAAAATGGTTGTCTTTGCTTTTGTAGTTACAGTGAAAATTACATGAAGGTGAACATTTTCAGGGTGGATACTAAAATACCGCTTCATTGATGATGAATTTTTGCCTGGAACACCACTCACTGGGTAAAGTCATGGCAGAGATCTCAGTCTTTACCTAAAGTCTGGTCTCCTTTTCGGGCCAGTAAGTCGTCTGAATTAAATGGTCACTATTGACAAAATTATCTTTCCTGCTCTTTGTCCCACAGGTGCCTCTCTCCCCGTTGGCTGAGAGGGTCTCATCTTGTGGAGAAGACCTTTTCCGGAGAACCCAAAGGACAGCAACACTGAAGAAAATGGACACCGTGCCCAACACCAAAGTCAGCCCCAGGTACACATACCTGAGAGAGAAATGATTGATCAGAGGCTGTTTCAAAGGCAACATATGACTAGAAGTCATCAAGGACACATTGGTATTTTCATGTGGCAAGGCTGAGTAAGAAAGCTCTTCAAGCAAGGTGATGACCCTGGAGATGAGAGTTTGCCAGCTCACCCAGGTCAGGTGCTGTGTGGTCTGTGGCCAGGAAAGTATCTCAGGCATTGACTGACCTCCTCCACACCCATGTGTTTCAGGGAGAATAACACTAATATTTCTAGGGCAATTAATTTATTTTTTGGTTACCTCATAAACAGCACCAGTGATACCAAGACCATTTGATGGTATTTTTGCTTTACAGGCATAATGACAGTAAAAACAACATCCACAACAATAACATCATTATGCTTTATTAGTAATGAGTCCCAAGTAAACTTTTCTTCTTCAAATTTTCAAAATGAGATGTACCCTTCTCTCATGTTTTTTCTTGGGGGTAGGAGGAAGGGCAACCTGTTCTCTCATTTTCCTTATACCATTGTTACTCCATTCTCCATTTCTGGTAATGCCTTTCATGAATACAGTTCAGATAATTATTCTCCTCTAGCAATAAACTGATAAAGGCAACACTGCGCTTAAGACTCTTGATATGCCAAGAGTACTTTGTGGCGCCCTTCCCTTCCTTTTTGCGGTCCAGCTCCAGTATGGAGCAATGAAGAGGTTTAGCAGCCCTTTTACTTATTTACCTATTTATTACACATACACATGCTCACAGAAAAGTTGTTAAAAAATGGGGGAACCTTTGAGGTTTTAACTGAACATTTTTTTGGGCAAAAAATCAAATGACTTAAATATTTCCGGCTGATATTGAAAAAAGGTGATGCTCTCCCCCCTCTTCCTCCCCAATAAAAGAGGCTAAACCAAAAGAGAATGCCAAAACCTGAGCATTACTGTTAAGACTGCTAGTTAGACTCTTTCCTTTGGCATCAATTCTTTCACTCAAAATTTCTGACAGAGATTCTCCAATCAGTGCCAGGTGTAGATGTACTTAAAGAAAACAAATTAAAGAAGGAATGGAGAAGAGCTGTTACCTCAGTGCGCTGGAGTCGTAGAGTCTGCACGCTCCTCTTCCCCCACATCTTTTGCTTCCCCATTTCATGCAAGTGGTATCTATAGCCACTCCAAAATACACTGGGGCTGGAATTCCCGCTGGGTGTATTTAACAAAGAAATAGAGGCAAGAAGGTTACTTTCCAGGGTGATCAGTTCTGATCTAGAGGCATGTCCACGTAAAACATTAAATAATACGTTCAAACAGCAACGACACTTCCACACTGTTTGCTGGTTTGAGAATGTTGCCCAGGCACACACTGCCCTTTCCTCCCTGTGGGGAACTGGGGTGGGGAGGAAATGCAGCTGAACATCAAAAAGCCTGTAGAAGTCAGCGGAAGGAATGCTGGCCATGGCTTGGTTTCCTTGCACTGCAGGACCCCTCCAGGAAAAAAAAAAAAGAAGATACTTCTCTGTTCTCGAGAGCAATGGAACCTCTTCAGCTTGTGGGTGGGGGGTGTCCTCTGTGTTGGCTGGTGGAGTGAGAAGGGAGAGACACAGTGGGGCTGGGGACCTGCAGTGGAGGTACAAGTATCCTGAGATCCTGCTGTGGCAGGGGAAAACGTTCTGCAGTGCTTGTTGGGGACAGAAAGGAAAAGCCTTTCTTCAGGTGCTAATGGGGACATCAAGGACTCTGTGCAACCTGAGGAGTGACCCATGGTTGCTGGAGAAGAAAGTAAGCCTGGAGGGAAAATTCTGGCCTGCAAAGGTGTGAGAAAGCAGCCAACAGCTTATTTTGATATCTGCCTCATCCAGCTCGTCGAAATCTGCTCTATTTAAATGAGTGACTTGCTTCTTGCTAATTATTACTGGGTCTATGAAGACCTAGAGGATTTTAGAGTTTCCAGTTCATTGGCATGTCTTGGTACGGCTGGGTTTAGAGAAAACTTACAGGTGGGTCTACCACATGGCTGCAGTGAACCCTGACCTCAGGCACACCTGTACTTAAATTAATTCCCATAGAAACTAATGAAAACATGCCTGAAAAATGGTCATAGATTCTGATCCATAGATGTTCTGTTTCTTGTTGCATAAGGAGAGACAAGAAGTAATTTTGGTGTTAGCTTCATAGTCTGAAGGATCGCTTGTCACCTCAATGGAGGTTAGCAGTGTATATTTTTATTATATCTAAGACAGTTACACGATTTATGAAATACAAAGTTACTTCATTTTTCAAACTATTTTCCTAGCTTTTTTAAAAAAATCATGTAATATTAACTTGTAGTTTAGATATTGTTCTTTCCAACAATCAAAATTTGATTATAGGACAGACAGTGAGTGAGAAGTATATTAAAATAGACCCAAGAGTACAACTGGACTTACCAAGTACTCTTATTGCCAGGGTATAGATACCAAGTGCAAATGATTTCAAGTGTGGTTTAATGCATCTAGAAGTTAAAAAAAAATGGTGTTACATAGAAATAAAGAATTGACTGTGGATAATTTGAACACAAGTAGAAAGCAAGAAGAAGGAAAAAAACGTGACGTTTTCCTCCTTACTGACACTGACTTTAACAGAATTACAGCAATATATAAATAATGTGATAAGATCAGAACACTATCTAGGAATTCTGAACATCTATATTCAATATCACATTTTAAGAACGTGGTGCATTTTCAGATAATACCAGCACTTAGGAGTTACTAATGCAGGACAAGAAAGAAAAAAAAATGGACTGAAATTCAGTTGTCATTATGGATAAACATAGCACTTTGGAAGTCTAGTCTATGTGCTCTGAACTAGGATGGACACAGCTTCTGCAGAAATTCATGTAATCAGGAATACCTTTTAAAAATAATAAAGACATTGCAGAACTAGCTCCTTTGTTCCCCACTAGTGTCGTTTTATTATTTCCCAATATACCTGCCAGAATAGCATTAAGAACCCATATTGTAAATGCTATTAGTAAATGTAAATGCTATCTTCCTTTAATTTACTGAAAATGAAAAAGGATGTGAAGGACGTTTATGGAAAACACCAAAGTACCATGGTCGAAAAATCATTGTGCTCATCTCATTTTGTTATCAGAGTGCTTTACTCTCTAATGCCCTGATCATGGGTTATCATCATACAGTCCATTACGTTGTGGCTATACAGGCACTGCAATCTATGCAGTATGTAACACAATTTTGAGAATGAAGAACGGTGTTCTGCCCTATTATCAAATACATGCTACACAAGCAAGCCTCAGCCTAGAAGTCCTTTTAAACAAATGTGAGGGCATAGAAAGGAAAAAGTTGAAAATAAATCCAATAACTGGATATTTATTATGTGTTCCATAGGTTTTATATCCCGCAAAAAACCACTTCTCTTTCAGATGGAAAAAAAAATAATTGTTCAAGCATTTGCATTGTCTTTGCACAGAAACAGGAGTACTTTGAGGTCCTGAGTGAGAGCCAAACCTCTCAGGGAGATCTGAGACTTCCCTTTCACTGCCTAATCACTTGCTATTAATAGATTGTGTTTTAACAACAGTTTTCTGAATTGCAGGGGTTTTTCTCCAAAACTTCAGGGCTTTTCCAAGTTCCTTGTCATTAGTCTAATACCACTAAAAAGACATATCAGCAAATGACTTGGTCACTAGCTGTAAGCATATTTCAGTGATTTCAGTCATGTAAACCCTTTAAGTAAATGTCACTAAATCTTTTAGGCTTTTGGGGATTTAGCTGTATTTGTGCTCCATGGCAGGTGCAAAGATATCCGCTCATGTGAAAACATCAGCTGGCGTAAGTGTTGGAATCTTATCAGAGCTGACAGAATACTGAATAATTTTAAAAAGAGATAATTGGAAAAAATAACTAATGAAGTCTGCAGCTTGGCCTTGGGACTATTTGTTTTCAAAGAGCACTTCTTTTCTTTCTGGGAACAGAAGCACACTTTCAGTTCAGACAGATTTTCAGGGAAAGCGAGTCGATGATGGATTTCAGAAAAGCAAGTGTGAGCTTAAAGTGGAATTGTGCCCACAGGTCAGTTGCAGAGAAAAAAAGAAAAAAAATGAAGGATTGAAATTACTGAAACTTGATTTATTTAGCTGCACATCAGATTCAGGTGCCTTCAATCCAGTAGAAAAACACATAACTTCTTACTTTCAATTAAATGGGTCTCAAAGTAAAATGATTTTCGACAGAAATAAAAGCTCTGGAGCAGAACCAATAAAGCTGTTTTGCTGATTTCATATAACAAAATGTTTTAGTATTGTTATTGAAAGCCTCTCTAAGCTTTTCTAAATAAATCCACTGAGCATTAACTCCCCTGAGAGCATGTTCTTAGGGTTGAAAAGTCCAGGCAATTCTGTGTGATTTAAGCTCTTAGATGTTCAGCTGTGGACGTCGCCTGCCAGACACTTCCGCAGTGGAGAGAAGATGGAAAGCAGGACGTTAAGTATGGCAACGACGGTTTCGAGGCCCTGCGTGGTACCATATCCGTATCTTTTCTACCATAGGTTTTATGGGTAGAAAGGGGACATCATGTGGAGGGAAAGAGGAAGGAAACTGCATCTTTGTATAACCCTATGCCCATATTTTCACAACAAAAATTCCCCCTCTGTCAGAAGCCACCGCAGAGGGCAGTCTGGCGGAAATCCTGGAGGCTTCACTACAAGCTCCCAGCTCAAGAATCAACCTCCTTTTGGTGCATGGACAGTTTCAGTGGTGCATAAACTTCAGCAGAAATTGTCTAAAATGGATTATAATATGATTGTTCTTCTTGGAGTGACTCCTTGGAAAGAGAGAGAGAGAGAGGCCGTGTGTTTTTGCAGTACTCAATGGTAACCCTACAAGGTGGGTGGGAAAAGCTATGCAGCTTATATACCTCGCTGGCAGTGTTTGGGGAGAGCAGTGGAAAAGGATCCTCACCTCAACCATTTCTGAAAGTCTCTATGTGAATATTACATCTGGTTCAAGGACTGTGCTGGAACTACAGCTGAAGTTACATTTCTTTATTTAGGTTTTTCCATACAGTCTATATTCAGCCAGTTCCAGCACTGGCCTTTTCCAGGTGACAGAAAGATACTGGCAATGAGACAGGGTCTGTTCCAGAAAATTTCATTCAAAAACAAAGAGAATTTTGGGGGAAGAAAACACAACAATAATATAAATTACTTAAGCTGTATTTACCGTTGTTTTTGTTTGAGAAGTAGAATGTACCCATCTGGAAATAATTTGGAAAGAGGAACTGAGAAAGAAAGCTTTCCAAAACAGAGTGGAGCAGCACTTAGAATCCAAAAATTGCAAGAAGCTGACAAAAATCCAGATTAATCACTGGAAGTATTATAGTCCTTTTGCACTTTCTAAAATTAGCTTAAAAGCTTACACTTGGTGATGGACAAATATTTCCAGCAATTAAATCTGTATTGGAACAATCTCCTGGGACAAGCATTTAATAAACCCGTGATTACTATAACAGAAAAAAAAGAAAAAAGTTAAATCTCTCTTTGTTTTGAAGAGAGAAATCTCGAACAGAACAATTATGTGGAATAATAAAATGGACTAGAGGAGAGGAGTTGAGTGTATATAGAGGGTTTGGGTTAGATCACCTTTGTGTAGCTGTGCATTTGTATCCAAAGCAAGTGAAGAAAACTGGCTACCTATAAGCATACATGTGCACACATTGGCACGTGCAGAGCTAATTTCCTTTTGCCCAGAGGTGATTTAACACCATTCTGGTAATATAAAAGGCTTTAAGGGAAGTGGAATTTGGTACAAATAATAATCAGGCCTCTGATATCATGTTTAAAACCAAAAAGGTACTGCTGATAAAGATAATCATAAGTGCCTTTTTGCTTCAATGGTAGAAAACTCATTCTCAAATTATGAGGATGCCTTTCAATAATAAAAAAAACTATTTTAAAAGCCACCTTGCATAGCTGAAAATATTTCACAGTACTTAGTGGGGAAGGAGACCCAATTACACATGTCAAAGGTCCTTGAAAACATTTGGCAATGCTTCCAGGAATTATTTCTTACCTTAAAAGCAGTATGTATCCTGGTGTGCCACCTACTGACAAAGTATATGAAGTGATAACCGATACTACTAGAAAATACAGAAACATTTTTGGACACTCATTTCCTTTTTGACATGGTCCCACCACAGCTGAGGAACTTTGTGAAGGAGATTCCAAGGTTCTCACACAACTACAGTTAAAAAATACCTGGAAGACAGCAGGAGAAAATGTATGATAACCTGAACAGCAGAGAAGTGGATATTCAGAAATTGCTTTTCTGGATAGCCGAAAGTTTAAATCCAGACTGGAAAATGTTTTTCAAAAGGAGAAGGCTTCCTTATTGAAAGAGGAGTATATAAAGACAGTATCTACTGTTGATGAATGTATTTAGTGTTTTTTTTAAACAGCTTTGGCAGCCAACAGCTAAAAAAAATCCCCCTCCTACATTCTCTGCTTTGGATTTCTGTTGGAAATAGCAAATGAGAAAGATTTAAATGTGGATGCCAGATTGCTAAAAAAAACCTAAAGAGTTCAGGGCTGGAGAGGACATGCCTTAATTTTAATCCACTTACTCTGACAGAACTGGTTGCATTAGGAAAACTACCACATTACATACGGAAAAAAAAGATGGTCTTACGGTGTTTTTCCCACTGCCGTTGGATGCCTGGCAGCCGGCGAGACAAGCAGAAATGTAGGTAACTCCATTTTCCCCACAGATGGGGTCCCAGTCATTCTTGGAACACAGGCAGGCTGAGTTACACTCTGAAAACAGGGCTTGCTCGTTATCAGTTGTCTGTTTAGTTCTGAAAAAAAAAGAAATTGCAATGATGCCATCTGGTAGATGTGGAAGAAATCATTATCAAATCATGGATTATACCCTCTGCCAGGTGCACCTGGCCAGATCTGCTCTCCGTAGTCCATTAAGGTGTTGTCCGTTCACATCCATGCAGCAGTGTAAATTCTTATTTCTCTGCTATCAAAAGGTTTTCAAACTATCATACTGCCTACTGTGAAACAGTAGCTTCTTTATCGAGGGTGACAGCTAACAATTTCTATTCATGCACCTCCTCAAATTTTCTATCATTTTAGTTATCTGAGCCTTGATTCAGTTTTAACAAAACTGGACAAAAAAGTGTGATTACTCCAGTGACAATGAGGGGAGTGAGTTACTCACGGGAAATGGTTGCTGTAGAAGTTAGTGAATAAATGATCAAAATTGGATTCATCCAAACTGGGGGTCTGATACCTTGCACAACAGCAACCTGTCAACTTCTGCCAGCTGCTGCTGAAGTCATCAGGGGAGCAGCTCCTGGGGCTGCTGTGGAGTCCGTGTGGGAAACTCATCCCAAAAAGTGACCTTTACAGAGAAATACTGTGGGCAAAAGTGACCAAAAAGTGCTAGCCTCAGGTGTACCTCAGGGTTAACATCATGGCTAACTCATGGTTAATCCATGAATCCTGAAGTTTTGGGTTCACAGGCTATTAAATGCCATGGGTTGTTTAGCAGCACATAGAGGCAAGGAACAATTAATTGAATCCCACCTCCCCTACTGAGCTCCTCACATTTCCAGAAATCTCTGGGCTCAAAGGATGGGTCCTATGGCAATAATAATTAAAAATTAATCAGAAAAATAATCTGCACTTGTGGCATAAACCCCTCTGGGCTGAAGGCAGCAATCACAAAAGAGCTCTGACGCAATGCCCACTGGAATAGATGGAGTGGTTTCCACCGCTTTAAATCAAATTTATGGGAAGCATATTTAGGTCAATCATTCTCTTTTCGACAATATATACTTTGTGGAATAAAATGTGGAAGAATTTTGTTTTGCAGTAGCACTTTAAGCTGAAGTGTGCTCTTCCCAGCATACCCGTAGTATGACACGGTCAGTCCAGCCACATCTGAGTTCTCACAGCCCATCGCAAATAATGAGAGGAGCAAAAGGTAACCAAAGAAAGATGATCCTAGGGAGAGTTTTGCGGCCCCTAAAATGTTGATTCTGAATTTTTTCATAATCAGTCCCCCGGAGAATATGCCAAAGGCCACAGCAGGAATGTTGATAAGACCTAAAATCAACCAGAAAAATCTGTATTAATGAAGCCCCCAGCTCAATGGGCTATCCTCCTGAGCCACTAAAACAGCAGCAGCAACAAGGTAAAGCAATAAAATAGGAAAGATCATCAGTTGGGGCGTTTTATTTGTCCAGTCTTGGATTGTTCCTATGAAGGTGCTGGGACTGCTTTTAAAAACTTGGTCCCAGGGAAATGTTTCTTTGCTAGTTCTTTGACAGAGAGCTTATGTATAAGGTTTTGATGACAACCTTCCAATTTCTTAAGCTAGGTGGTTTACTCCACTATTAGTTTGTCAGTGGATGGATCATTGTAGTGTTAATTCAAATACTTCTAGTGTTATTTCTCCCAAGAGCTGCTCTGGACACAGAGAAGTTGCCTATGGTATCATCCTGCTTAGGCAAGCCAAGACAGTCACAGTCCCACTGCAGTTTGTGGCTTTGCTGTAGACCTTCCCTGTGGCCTTTACCCATATAGCAACAGTAGGAGCAACGGGGCTGCTCTCTGGGTCTGCCCCACTCCGGCTTTCCAGGGCAGCTCCTCTCCTTCTCTTTTCCACTGACAGGAGGAACCTGAACTGCTCATTCCTAGAGGGCAAATTCAGTTTTGCCTACAGTGTTATGAAATCTGGAGCAAGACATGCTTTTTCTGTTTTGATTCATCCACAAAAACAATAAGCCCCTAGAGAAGTCTCCAAGAGGGAGAAAGTGAGTGGTGTGTCACCACCTCCATGCCCAGGAGAGTAAGGGAATTTCTCTGGTTTGGGTTACTGAAATGGTCCCACACGTGAGTGTTGCAACAGCAGAAAGATAGGTATATCCCTCTTGTATCAAGCAACCAAGTGGAAAAGCACTGAAGGAAACATTTAAAATTGAGTGACCATTAATCCTTACCTGGACAGCTTTGCTCAAAGCAGTATCCACGTCAATAGACATGGACAAGAAGACCAAAAATTATCCCATTCAGTACATGCAAAAAAGAGACCACATTAAATGATACTGCACAGTCAAGCAAGGTGCCTTCTGCTGCATTTAATTGTTATTGAAAATGATTTTCCCAGCTTTACCAGCCAGTTACAGCATATGAAATTCTGCCCTTGCACAGGGCTGTGTGTGCAGTTTGCAATTTTTAATTCATGCTGACACCTAGCGGTGCTGAGCCGAGCGAGTGCACTAAACACAGGCAAGTACCAAAGCACACATGCATTCATATAGCAGATGAAGTTTCAGAAGTTTGTTCAGGAGACTGGAGGTATTACAACATGATTTCAAATGACTTGGTATGAAACAGCAGTTTACAACACTAGAGTCTAATCTGCCTGCTAGGGAGTGCCCTGGGATCCCTTACATTTCTGGCTCTAGTCAATGTTTGATCCACCTGTACATATGGAAAAAATCAGTGCTTAGAATAGATGCTAGTCTGGTATTAGAAAAAGCCTTATTCTACCTAGCAAACCCAGGAGTCAGTATCTTGGCTGAGTACATGAGCCCAGTTCAGTTACTGGTGAGGGTCAGGAAGCTTTACTGGGGTGGCATTTTTCACTCCGCACATACATGAAAACTGTCATTCAGGAGATTTAGAAACAGCATTCAAAATGGGGCACATGTAAATTAAGAGTCACTATGTGACAGGTTCCCCTGTTCTCTTTTTCTTGTGGGAGGGGAGTGGGATTGGAACTGGGAGCTGTGGGGTGCACCAGAGGGTACCCACCCTGCCCATTCCCACACACCCCTTTTGTTTGTGCCTTTGTCTCACAGCCTTCCAGGGAACTCCCTTGCTTGACACTGGCATTGGGGGATGGGGGAGAAAAATATGTATATTTAAGGAAAATCATACAAACACAGCAGAAGGCATTTTACCTTCTTACACATTCCTTGGGTTGTGACCACTGAGAAATATCCTCTAGTGTCCTCCAGCTGTTTTTTTTCGTTAAGTGCTTCAAATTTCTCTGACAATTCTGATATTTATCAGACAGATTGTGCCAGGAATTGTTTAAAAAAAAAATAGGAGAAGAGGTAGGGAAAGGGAAATAGCCACTGTTAGTTTCTTAGCAAGGGCGGATTGGGAGAGAGTGGTAAAGGAGGAAGGTGAAACACCTTGCTGCAGGGATGGCAACTCAGGCAGGGTCCTTCCCTAGCCAAGCCATTGCACATTCTCTGTTGGATATAGTCCCTATACTTTGCAAAATCAGATGGCTCTTAATCCTCACTTAGTTTGCACATACGTGAAAGCTTAGATCTAGAAAATCTTTAAATACAATGAGAAGTACTGTACTGAATGTAGGGATTGTTTTCTAGACTTTCTCTGGCCATCGACTATGCTTGAAGATTTCTCCTTGCTTTTAGAAGTTTTGTGCCAGGAAATTCCAGCCTCTATCTTTAAGGAATTAACATAGCACAATGGATCAATACAGCTTTTCTGCATATATATACCTCCGTTGCTGTGCAACTAATGCTGCTCTGAAACAAGGCAGTTCCCTCTGCATTGGGTGGATGTAAATCTCTTTGCTGTCTAATGCTATTGAATCCCTGGACCTCAGGAACTGAACCCAAGCCTGCAGATTCAGCAACTGGACAGTGAATTTCACCATCCTGAAGACATCTCCAAAAATGGCCACCTTGATACCCTAAGGCAGAAGCAGCATCTCTCCCTCGTGCTGTACAGGAGGGCTTGGTAGACTAACTTCACAACAGAGAGATGTTCTTAGGTAAAATTAAGGCAGAAATACCTATTTTTCCCTCACCAGTATTGCACTGAGATAAAGTTAAGTTTCTAATGTGATCACTGATATGACTTTGACTTTCTTTTATTTAACACCAACCTCTTCAGAAAGTAAGAATCACTGGCAATATCACAGCTACTTTATGGTCAGTCTTTTAGCACTCAATGAGTTGATCTTCACTTCACTGAAATAAATGAGAAGCCAGCAAGGGAACAGATCTGTCTAATGACAAACTTATGTAAAGTATTTTAAAATTAATTTTCTTGTCAGTTACTCTCTTGTGATGTACATACATTATTTTTCAAATTTTCAGTAGAATGGGAAATAAAGTATCAAATCGTGAACTCTTTTCACAGATCAAGAGCCACAACACTTACATAGATAAACTCAGAGCTAACTAATGCTAAAGTAGAAGTGAAATAATTTACTTTCTATGAGCTACTACTTAAAGCCAGACGAGGAAGGAGAAGAAATAAACATATAAACCCCCCCCCCAAAACCCAATTTTCCCTATATATATCATTCCTAAAAATCTCAATTTTTAAGGCATCAAGAAGAAGATATAGAATTACCTATAACAAAATTAGTTTTTGAGGATGTTTGTCCATACTGTTGTTCGATATACTTTGGCTTATATGTGACCATACCAATTAAAGAATTGAACTGAATGATACTTGCACACAAATACAGACTGTAAACTGGATTCCCAAAGAGGTTCTTCAGTGATGGCAAGAAGTCTGCAAGACAAAATGGCAGAAATGACAAACAGGCCAGAGAGAGAATAACTGTTGAGAATAATGCTTCGAAACACATTTGCACCTTCCAAAGAAGGACTGCAGGACACTTCAGAAAGAGTCCATGAAGTCCCATGATGCTCCTAAGAGCTCCCCCATTTCTGTGTGGGGGAATGGTGGAGCAAAATACCAAGCATCGCTATTCCAGAAGGGTCATCTTATTTTAAATATCTTCTTTCAATCATAAAACAGGTCTGATTTGGTTTCTATGTGTCCTCAAGAGCCACAGCACCTTTTAGCTTAATTTGGGGGCAGAGGGAGCTCAACACAGCTGACAGTAGGCACAGGCCTATTGAGTTACAGACTCAAGTACTGAGGAAAAGTGCTTTTGGCAAAGTAGGAAATGTAATTTTGCAAAACAGATCATGTCTAAATCCAGATAGCCCTTAAAATACTGTATCTAGCCTGTGCCCATCTGATCAGGTATTGTATGTGTTTTTCTAAAGAACAACCTTAAAAAAAAAGGCTTAGCAGAAACCGAGATTGTCGTATTTTTGATTGATGTATTTGCAGTTTCATGATATTTGCTAGGCCACAGGCATAATTTTACAAATCTCAGCTGGAGAAATTCTGCATGCAACAGGGAACCATGGCAAGACACTCTTTATCAGGGAGTGTAGTGACAGGACAAGGGGCAATGGCTTCAAACTGAAAGATTAGATAATGGAATAATGGACAACGGAATATAACGGATTAGGTTAGATATTAGGAAGAAATTCTTTACTCCGAGCATGGTGAGACACTGGAACAGATTGCCCAGGGGAAATTGTGGATGCCCCATCCATGGCCAGGGATGGTTCAAGGTTCAAGGCCAGGTTGGATGAGGCTTTGAGCAACCTGGTCTAGTGGAAGGTGACCCTGCCCATGGCAGGGGGGTTGGAACTAGATGATCTTTAAGGTTCCTTCCAACCCAAACCATTCTGTGACCCTGATTCTATGGCCCTTTCTAATGCATACTAGTTAGGTGGAGAGTGACACCTGAGAGAAAAAAGTAATTCTGAGGCCATTAAAACATGGTCTCAGAAAACATAAAGTATAAAAGCTAGTGAGAGACTCATCAGTGAGGACAGAAACTCTAGTGACTTGCCTTTTGCCATCTCAGCAATCTTCACTTGTTGATAAGATTTGTGTTGCTCCTTGTTATCCTCAATGATGAACTTCGACTGCTCGGAAGAGGTACTGGAGTCCTTTCTGCTCTCTGGTTTTGGGAGGTGCTTTGGGAGGAACCAGAAGGGAATGCCAGCCAGAATGCTAATGGCACCTGCTATTAGGTAACCCAGCCACCAGGCTCCCACCCACTGAACGTCCTTGTGAGTTATCATTATACTGTCTGAAAAAAGTCAAAAAAGGGAGAAACGAGTAAATGCTTTTCAGGAACGTTTGTTGATATCAAGGAAGGTGATTCTGCAGGGACTTTCTCCAGAAGAGTCCACCCCCTGCCCCTTGTCAAGTTTAACTGCGCCATATGTCTCTATCAGTATTAGAGGAGCAATTGTAGGGCTGCAATAAGGGCTTGCTGATTCCTGTGGCACAGCAGCAGATGTCCCCTGACGCTACAGGGTCCCCAACTGTGCCACTCGCACATCTCCTGGGAGGCTGCAAGGACCAGGACATGAAGTAGTCCAGGTGGCTGAGCTCTTGCTCCTAGTTGGGCTAGTCTGCACAAAACCACCAAGGTGGCATTGGAATGTGTTTTCTTGGGAGGAAGGGAATCAGGGGCCCTGGTACCCATTGCAAGACTTCTTTTCCAGGGAAGGACAGTGTACTACAAAGTACACACCCAGAATTCTTGGCAGGATCCTGAGCCTCAGTCCTGCCTCCTCCTAGTTAGTGCCTGCTGTACTCCCAGAGACTCCTCACCAGGGCATCTCCTGGGAGGCACCAGCTGCAGATCTGCTGGGGCTGAGGAAGAGTCAGGCCTCCTACTTTCTCCATACCCATCCTCCTTGCTAGCCTTTTCTGCAGGGGGCACTGCATTTCTGTCATCCTTTTTATTTCATAAAGTGTCTGCTCTACCTTTCTAGCCCCTTATGATTAGAAGATGGTTCTTGGCCTGAAATAAGCATCTTGGAGCCTAACTGAATTTTTTTTAATCTGAGTTTTCTGACTTACCCAGATCTACAAAGCCAATGTCAACATAAAGTTTGGCACACAGGGATCCTAGAAGAAAGCCAAATATTGGCCCTATAATTGCAACTGTCTGTACGCAGCCTGCAATAGAAAACAGGGGACTGTTACTCTTTTGAGTTAAAAAGAGCACTGGCTCTTGCTGCACCTAACAACAAAGTATGACATGTAGCGGGTAACAAGTGACACAGTCTTAAAATAGTCAGCCAATCTTTTCTCTCTGGCACATTAGTTACACAAGTTAGAACATTTTCAGGAAGAAAAAATCCAACAATAATATTTTCCCCACTGCATTGACACCGACTTTTTTTGTTATTGTCCACCTAAATTCAATGCAAAGGAAAAGAAGTCATGAGACTTAATGGCCTGAACTCAATAAGAGCACTAATCTAAGTTTCTAAAGAAACTCTTTAGCTGACTAGATTAAAGTAACTGGAAGCAAATGGCAATTATTTATGATAACTGACCACTTTAAGTTGTGGTGGGCTTTGAATCAGCTGAAAAATCACTTTGGTTTGGTACCTAATATTAACATGTTTCAAAACAACCTCAGCTTTCTACATGTTTTGAATTTTCAAAATTGATCTGGAAATCTGGGGAGACTGAATCAGTGATACCAGCTTTTCAGAGCCTCAGCACTACTGTTTATAATTCTACCTGAATCTGGCGGGAAAGTTTTGAGTGCCTGCTGACATTCTATTTTAAGTGCTTAAAAGAGTACATGTTTTTTTTATCACTTTCCAGAGAACTGAATGTGCACAGAGACTCAGCAGTCCACATCCAGAAGAATTAGGAAGATTAGGGTAACAGCAGGAACCTAAGGTCAAATTCTTTCCTCAAATTAAGATAATGGAACTGCACTGGTATAATTAAAAGGAACTTGGTCCTTTGAGTGTACATGACTGTTAAATAAAATTTAATATTGGAAATGATGCAAACAAAACAATCAGGGCCAGTTAATTCAATAACACTCATTCCATTATTCAGAATGACTCAGTTTCCTCTGGGCTAAAAGCCATTAGGAAAAATAAATGAATTATTTATTTTACCAATATATAGCGCAGCATTCTCTTCAACGGCATAATCATCAATGTATGCAATTCCCAGAGGCTGGATAGGAGTTTCACCTATTCCACGCAAAAGATTTCCCAGCAAAACATAGATCCACATGGAAGACCCTGCTTCTTTTTCACATCCTGGATACATCATGAGAGAAACAACAATTACATGTTTGTCATGACATTTTGACACTGAATGCACATGACTTCTAAAATACTTCTAATATGGGAAAACCAGTGTGAAAACTGTGAAAAATGTTTTTGCGGAGGAAGGTGGGGATGGCAATTTTAACCCAATCAGCTTGAGACGAACACATGCTTAACGTGAACTGCTTCAGCCAAAGATATCAAGAATAGTGTGGTTAGCCAGACTAGGGAAGTGATTTTCCCCCTGTACTCAGCACTGGTGAGGCCCCACCTCACATAATATGTTCAGTTTTGCGCCCCTCACTAGAAGAAAGACATTGAGATTATGAAGTGTGTTTAGAGAAGGGCAATGAATCTGGTGAGGAGTTGAGAGAACAAGTCTTATGAGGAGTGGCTGAGAGAACTGGGGTTGTTTAGCCTGGAGAAAAGGAGGCTGAGGGGAGACCTTGTCACTCTCTACAACTACCTGAAAGGAGATTGTAGCCAGGTGGGGGTCAGTCTCTTCTCCCAAGTAACAACCCACAGGACAAGAGGAAATGGCCTCAAGTTGTGCCAGGGGACGTTTAGGCTGGACATTAAGAAAAAATTTGTTCATGGAATGGGTTATCAAACATTGGAACAGGCTGCCCAGGGAAGTGGTGTGGAATGTCCATCCCTGGAGGTATTTAAAAGACGGGTAGACATGGTTTAGTGGTGGTTTTGGCAGTGTTAGGTAAATGATTGGACTCAATGATCTTAAAGGTCCCTTCCAACCTAGATGTTTCTATGATTCTATGGTTTTATGATATTAGAAGTTGGCCAGTTTTATAAATTTGATGCCACATCCCATTTTAGAAACCCTTTTCACTTCCTTCTAACAAAAATTGGGAATCTCCTAATGGAAAGATTTGGGAAACATTGCTGATAGTGAGCACTACCAGCCACATTTAATCCACAGGTACGACCATGCTAACACACACATATTTGGGACATTGATTTGCTCATCCACAGCTGGCTGGGCGTCAGGGAAGAATGCTCCTTGCCCACAAGAACCTCAACTCACCCAGAGGGGAGACACCTTCCTGGTGTGCAAAACGGGATCAGCGGGCAGGGAGAGAAACAAGAAGGGGGCTCTGCAGGCTGGGAGACCCAAGCAGCTATTTACAGCAGGGTGAGGATCCGAAGGCACAGTTCCCAGCAGAGGGAAGACCATGACTTTCCAAGGTCCCCATGGGAGATTTTGTGGTGTTTATGCAAGCCACAAAGCTGCAGAATGTTGCTGGAGGAGACAGCAAGGCTGGAGGAAAGGCTGCAGCCTGAAAAAACATCTTGTCAGTGGGTAGTCGCACTTATATATTTATTTTTAATAAATTTGCCCTAGCCAGTAGACCTAGTTTTCCTGTGGGAAAGATTTATCCAATTCCCATTTAATGGTTTTTTGGCATTCTAATAAACTATTGCATGAGAGTTTGGGAGCCTTTTGATGTATTTTAGTGTGCTTACCATAATATTTAAAAGACACCATGCTCACCTGCATTTATTTTTGTATGAGACTTTTCCAAGGCTGAGAGTGGAGTTTGACTTTTATCCTCCAGACATGGAGAGATGCTGCCAGTCGAGTTGATGGCGGAAGGGAATCTTTCATACCGATATCTGTTTATAAACCAAAGTTGTTTTTTACTGTCCCAACTTACAAGAAAAAGCAAAAGGATCTGTTATTACCATGTAATATAGGCCCATAGCACTAAAACGTAAATTTCATTGTCATCCAGTGTTGCCAATGGTGTTTTACAGGGGATAAATAGAACTCAGTTTTCAGATACTGTGGTAGTATGTGACAATTGTCCTTTTGGTTCTTTCTGTGTCACAGTGATGTATTTCAGTTTAACAGCCACTTTGCTCCACTATGATACATGAATCTCTACTAAGAGATTATCAGACAGGATGTATCCTCTTACTTGTGTATGATTGTCTTCCTGACTTTAGTCATCACTTCGTCACTAGAAGCTTCAACTATTCTTAAAACATGTCAAAAATGTGGCTGATCAAGATCACAGACTAGTAAAATGATAAGTTGATTACAACTGAGAATATCATATATGTTACATTATTTGCTCTGCAGTAATAAGTCTTTTCATAACAAATATTAAATTGAGTAACCACATTCACCTCTGCCTGTTTCTACAAGCATCTTCACAATCAATACCTAAGCATTTCAGCAAGCCAACATCCAGTGGGCATAGCCCAGTTGGAAAATACTGACCACTTTGCACGTACCGTCCCATGAAGAACTGGGGCATCGCAATTAGGAATGTTCCAGCTGACATAATTAAGCAGCCTGCTCCAATTATTCTTGGCCTGTGAAGCTTTGCTCCAAAGTAGCTTACAAGAATTATGACTAGGAGGTTCCCTTTGAAAGTACAAAATGAAAACTGAGATTTACAGCTTGTCAATAAGAGAAGCCCTAAAAAACCAAAGCCCAGTGTGTGGTATGTGGAGGAATTTCAGAGGGAGAGGGCTGATTGTATGTGGTTGGTGTTCCTTTTTCTTTCAATGCATTCTTACAGGAGCCCAACACCTTCCATAATAAGAAAAACATAAACTTTTGGATAAGCAGCTGGAAAACAGAAGGACTGTGCCAGCTGAAGAGAACAATATCCAGGAAAGCAGGAAAAGAAGGAATCAGAGAGATCTTTATACACTTAGGCTAAATTTCATTCCCATGAAAACCGCAGTCCACTGAACCCCCTTGAGATAAATTAAGTAATCTGAAATCACAAGTGACAATGTCATGCAGAAATCCTTAGTGCAAGAGCGAAGGGGATGGACTGGATAATGAATGTGGATTACAGTTAGAGGTTTGTACTCTTGCTGCTTAATAAATCGCAAGGGGCAAAGAATGGTGGATGAGGTGGATTGCTGACAGAAGAAGAGAGAAAGTGGAAATCTGTGCAGGTCAATTCTCATTCAGTAATCAAAATTTCTATTTGTATTTATTACTCAGACACTAAGCTTATCAAGTTACAAAATATTTAGGAGTATGTTGAATTTCTTTTGCTAGCGACCCTATCCTATCCAATGTAATTATACTGACAGTTATGCTGATATTTACTAAGTGAATCTTGCTTAGTTTTAATGGTTCAAGGAGATTCATACAATCATTTGTCATAACAAATCGCATCACTGTTTTTTCTGAAAACAAAAAGGGGTTTCTACAGCACATACCAATTTCAAAACTGCCATCAATAACGCCAACCAAAGAGGAAGGGATATCAAATCTTCTTTCTATTTGTGTGATAGTACTTTTTAGATAACTTCCTGACAGTGCTTTAGCAAAATAAACAAAAGACAATGCACCAAGAAATATCTGTGAAGGAAATTGACAGAGATTAAAATCAGGCAGTACAGAAGGCTTTACTTTATGAATTATTCTTAAACAATTCTTACATTCACACCTCTTCTTTTCCCAAAAAACCCCATCAATATATCTCCTACTTTTTATGAAAAGCTAGATTGCTGATTTGCCCATTTCTTTTGAGCAACAATGGTATAAACTGAACTTGCTCTTTGTCACTGCTAATTTCAGATAGGTGCCAAAGCTACTGGTTCCTTGAAAAATGGACACATATATTACCCTCCTGATGGCCCTAAGGAGGGTGTATCTTACACAATAACAATAAGGATAAATGTTAAGTGTGGCTTGGTGGAGAGGTGAATCATTGCTTGGGAATTTTTTAACATAGGCTTTTGAAATCAGCTGGATTTTAGACCCCTGTTCTGGTAAGCTATTCCCAACAAAGTCATGGGTGGCCAGGAGGGAGAAGTCTCTGCCACCTGTAACAAGTGTCCATGAGTTGAACAGTGACCTACCAGGCAATTCTCTTCTAGGCTCGTCCTTTCCCAGTCAGATTTCTTATCATCTCTAATACATACATTTTCTTTTGAGTGCACACTGCATTTCGCTGGGGGAGAACTTTCTTGCATTCTTCTGTTTCATAGAGGCAGTTGTTTTCTCTTTGCTATGGCTATATATGTTTCAGTGTGCTTGTCGGAATCAGGAGTGGGCTTTGGGAATGAAACACCCACCCTCTTTACTGCACTTTGGTACATACTGCAAATGTGCAGATTGAATCCCTTTTACATGAAATTAAACTGGAAGATGTGCTCCAGGAGGAAACTATATTCACTTCAACAGCTAATGGCTCTTTAGTCTCTGGGACAAGCCTAGAACCCGTTTGAAGTAACTCCCCACCTTGAAATGCACAGAGTGAGAGTGCAGGGTCCTTAGCACCAATTGTTTCAGTCCTAAAGAGCTATTGCCTAAATTTGCATTCAGTAAATGCAGATTTACTAAGTTTACAAGCTCCAGGGATACTCACACACCATGCAATTGGTCACTGAAACCACAACATTGCTTTCTACCTTCAGATACAGGTTGTGTTGACTGAATACATAGGTCTGCTCCCTGGAAAAAAGTGTTAAAAAAGCCCCCCAAACACTAAACCAGAAATTAAAAGACACAGTTATGTTTTGTATAAAGAGAGGTCTAGATCCTTATCCTACTCCAGAGACCTGCTCTCTGACCAATCAGGCTTCCAGTAAGCAGGCGCTCTCAAGCAATGTACTCACCTCCAGGGCAACACTCCTTACAACATCTCATTTCACAAGGCACATTGGTAATAACACTGGCATCACTGTTGAATGCAAATTTCCATGTTAAGGTCCAAATATATCTCTGTCACATTCAACACACTTTATCCAGTGCTGGTTATTCCTCCTTCAAAAGCACTTGTGGGTAAATAAACAGTCTTTACTTGAAGGCTCTCAAAAATCTCTCTAGTAAAAAGATTGCTGTAATATTGTACGTTTTCTGTGGCTTTATGCCCCTGGATTTTAAATAGCAGTGTGAAAGCAAATATGGTTTTTCCACGGGAAAATCGTAAGGTCAAACTAGAACTTCAAATGTCTCTGCCTCTCTCTGGCACAAGTTTTTCTACTAGGTTCGCAACTCTCCCAGAAAGGAGATGGAAATCAGGTGCAGCAGCGGAAAAATGCTCTTGATTTAGAGCTGTGACAGGAAGGCACACATGATTTCACATTCTTCTGTGGCTATTCAGTGACTGTAAGCAAGTATTTCGCCACGACTTTCTGGTTAATAAAGTCAATTTTAACACATGGGAAGGCTGATAATTGGTAAAAACAATGTGTTGAATCTGCATATTGTTTTGGAAACACATTAGGCAAATACAGAGCTGAAGACTTTTTTGTGACTTAGAAATATATTTGATAATTTCATACTGACTCATCAAGACATAATCAGAATGGGAAAAGGGTTAGTTCACCAAAAAAAAAAAAAAAAGATTTTCTAAGTCACAGCTGGAATAGGTTAATCATATCAATTTGGGTGCCCAGAAGCCACAAATTTTTTGAGCAGAAAGAAAATGAGCTGAAATATTATTGCTTTTCTATTTTTGGAGCTAGTAAGCTGATTCCTGACTGGCTAATCTGTGACTGAAGGTTTATTCAATGAAGGAATCGGATTATTGTTGCAGCAATGGAGGAACAATGGTAGAATTACTATTATGCTACACGCTTAATTAATACATTTCATCTTCTATTTCAAAACAGGACCCCATTTCTAGGCCTTTACAGGATCAGAGAGTGCGTGCGTGTGTGTGTGTGTGTGTGTGTACACACAAAGCTCAACAGAAGTAAAGACTGTGCAAGACCAAAGACTTGTTTTCTGTACAACTCAAACCTTCTCGTCCCGCCATTGTATGCTGATTTATTGAGACCTCACCCAAGAGCGTGTCAGCATTTTCCAGCCTGGTTTTGGAAAGCAGGTAGAGACAGTAGGCAAAGCATCATGCTGCCTCCTGTACCCCAGTGTCCCATGCAGACAGCAATGCTCCTCCAAGGTGCAGCGATCCTACCATCAAGTAGATACAACTACATTACGAGGCTTAAAGCAGGGAGCTTCCATTGCCTCGAGGAGGTACTTCTCGTGGGTGAGAGAAATGCAGATACAGTGGTGAGACTTCTGCAGTTTCATTTCAAAGTCACGTCATGCAGCACTCTCTCAAATCAGGAATATTACAACAGTACTTTAATAATATAGCACTCAAAACATGTGGACCATAACACAAATATTATTTTTCAGAGCCCAGAAGACTACCATGGCCACAATCTTAAAAAACCAATTTTTACTAACAGCTGCCTCTGGCACCTGTCTGCTGATGCTCTGTGCTTAACTTCAGGAAAATAGGGTGGTGCAATGAGAAGGATATAGTGACCTTTGAAGATGACCCTTGAAGGTCTCATGACATGCAAGCCTCAACCAACAGGTTATATTTGAACATTGACAAACATTAGGCAAATACAGAGCTGAAGAAGACTTCTTTGTGACTTAGAAATATCTTTAATAATTTCATACTGACTCCTCAAGACATAATCAGAACTGAAAAAGGGTTAGTTCGCAAAAAAAAAAAAAAAGTTTTCTAAGTCCCTACTGGAATATTCAAAAACTCTTACTCTACCTTTATACCTCCACAACATGACTGTTTTTCCTTGGATGCAGACGATTCAGATTTGAATGAAGATCGGTCCACAGGCAGGATTGTGGTGTTTGAGAAAAAATGAGTGTTTTCTTTTGATGAAGTCTCCATGATGATATCCCCTGCCTCTAAACCAGAAAACATGGAGCACATTTTAAAAGGGCATCCTATTAGCTCAGCCTCAAAAGCTTGTCATGTGACAGCAACACCCCGCTGTACTGTTTTCCCTACAAGAGCAATTATCAAACATTACAACAGCATCTGACCAGTGCACTGGATGTTTAATTATGGAAATTTGCAATCCACTTGCCTATAATAATGAAGATTAAATCATAGTCAGCAAACAGCCTTCATCTTCAATCTCTACCTATCATCAACTTGATTTCACTGAACATTTGACCAAGCATTACCAGAGGACTAAATGAGGCTTGTTAACATTTTAAACAACACTTCTGGAGCCGATATGTAAGTTCACGTTTCTAGATGTGACCATGTCTGCGGAGATTTCTCAGAGCTGATCTCTCAATTTCCCATATATCTGGGACATTAAGTAATTAGATCAAAGGAAATCTAGCCCTGTTAATGAGGGACTTGAATTGTTTTAGATTGAAACATTAGCCCTAATCGTCTGATGTTAGCTAATGAGTTACACAAGAATAAAGAGGTTTAGTTCCCTTTACCATTTTAGATAGGGCCTTAGGGCTCAGTGGTCAATTGTTACAGGAAAAATGTGAATTTGCTTCTTTGCAGGTAAATACAAAGAAGTAAAGAAAACTTAAATGCTACAGTTTGAGAACAAAAGATATCAGTAATTCTTAAATCTCTACTTACATACTGCAGTACTTTGTTCTTAATTTCAATCTCTAAATCAGATCTGAAAATATTTATGAAATCAGCTTCTGTGTTCACTTTTAAGCAGAACTATGTTTTATAGAACTACTGCCTGAAAATACAAATAGGGGAAATTCCTATACTTTTATGCTTGTCAAAAGACACATATCTTACATAAATAAAAAATATGTATGGTTTTATGTACATGTATATGTGTATGTACATGTACATGTACATACACATGTATTCATGGCTTCCCAAGGGTCTGTGAAGTATCCACTTGTGCTTCCAGAAACAGAAGTGAAAAATAACAAAAGTATATCTAGATGCTAAGATTTGCTAATGGAAATATTGCCTAGGTTCCGTTCATATACAGACCAGGCAAAAACACTGTGGCTACGGTACTAGCATTTTTACTGAGATCTCTCCATCACATCAGATGAAGTAAGACCTACTGACTACATATAAGAGAACTATTTACATTTGACACTGCCTTGACAGGAACTGTAATGCATTTCCTTGTCTGCACTGATAAGCAGATTTTTTTCAAAACAACAATAACAAAAGAAGAATGGTTTGTACATGCTGCAGAAAACTTGTTCGTCCAGCGGAGGAGCAGGGGACCTGCACAGTATCCTCCACTGCACCCCATATGCAGGGTTGACAAAAAACAGAAAAAAGCACTATGGAGGTGTAGTTTGACACACCAATGCTTAGTAGCGGCATACAAGTTCATGTCACACTGAGTTGGTACAATTCTCAAATGGACAGCAGTACTTAAACTAAACTTATACTCAGCAGTAGAAAAAATATTACCATTTCTTATCAGACTCTGTACGGCAAATGGAAGCATGCTAGGAAGGACTGGTAGCCAATACAAGTTTTACAGGCTTTAACATATCCCCAGTTGTTCTTACGGCACAGCTTTAAGGAGGTCAATAGTTTTCTGGCCTGGAGAAACCTGCAACCATATATTTCAGAGCATCAGTTCTGTTGCCCTTATGATGCCTCTGAGGGAAACTGCTAACGCAAGACAGAGAGTGTGTGCCCAGCAGTACCACAGCCCACAGAAATATTGGCTTTAACCTTTCCTCTTTTGTGCAACCAGCACGAATGTGAGTGTTTCATTCTCATCACAAACTTGTCCTATGCCACTCAAATACTTTTTGGTACCATTGATATTGTGCTGGGAGTATCCATATTACACTGCCAACTGGGTTGAGAGGTTGGAGATAGCTCTGGTTTTACCCAAGCAGATACCTCGCCAGTAAGGACGGTCTCTTACTGGCTTGGATACAGTGATAGCCTTACATTTTTGACATATCTTGGATACCATATTTCTCCAGTCCTATGAAATGTGAGGACAGATAATCCCTGTCAGCTCTTCCTTCCCAAATGTGGCAGGAATGCTAGCAAAACGTAATCCTGTGTAGTGGCACATTTCATTGAGGTCAGGTTACTGGACCAGTTTGTCCGATGACAACAAAACCCCAGACTTCCGCCTGTGGCACCCTGCTTGTTTAAGAAACGTAGTTTTTCTTCTTTATTTTCTATCTTGTGCTTTAAAAAGACAAGATAAATGCAGTCACCTCACCACCACTGAAACACTTGGGGCCCAATTCAACCCTCCCATGGTTACACCACTAAATTCAAGCCTTCTGTATCTAGCAGCCTCCAAGCATCTCTCTTCATATATGTGTGTGTGTGTGTGTGTGTGTGTGTGCGCGCGCACAGTTGAGATGTATATAATCATGCATCCTTTAGGTGATCTAACACATGTATGACTGCAGAAGTGCCTATTCTTGGATGCATATGCACACACACGCACAAATGTCTTAAAGCTAGATCTACTGGAAGAAAAACTCCTAAATGAAAGGCTATTATTATATGGGTAAACTGCATTCTGTCTATTCACTAACAGTTTAAAAATAAGACCCGAGCAACTATTACCTCAGCACAAGACTTAGATTCAGCTTTGCTTATTGTTTTAAGTATGCATTTTTCCCATATATTAATTACAATGATAAAAATATATTATTTGGTTTTATCAGTCATTATTATTAAATCTGCATACAGTCTTCCAAAATGCAGGTTTTCTGGCAGTGAAGATATTCAGCTGTTATATAAGCAGATAACTATATGGTGAGAAGAACACCAAGTGTACCAAAGCATAAACAGTTAAATGTGTGTACACAGACAATGCATTTTTGTCTTCCTTCAAAGAAATACCATCTAAGCAGTATTTCCTAATTACAGGTAGGATCTTCTGAAGCTTGCACGGCACTCTGGAATCTTCAAGGCTCCCTGAAGACATTCAATCAGTGGAGTTTCCATGGATTAGTTCGTCTAAATCCCTTTTGTAACTTTTACCAGAGACTAAGAAAGCAAGCCACTGAAGAAAGCACTGTATAAGGCACGTTTCTGTCCTAAAAAAGCTGCTCTACTCCATCATAATCAAGGAAGAGTAGGTGCATAAGTGAAAACACTCTAATTCTTTTAACGTATTCTGCACCATCATCCCCAGAATAGAGGTAGAAAACAGAGGTACTTTTGTACAAGACTAAAGCAGAAGCCATCAAAAGCAGACACATTTTAGTCTCTGTGAAACTGAAGGAGGGAAGAAAATGGTGTTATACCACCACACTTAGGAAGAATCAAATCAAACCAAGGAAGTTCCACCATAAAATTGCCTTTTGTAGGAATACTGAAATAAGTAATAGGCAGAATTTAATCACCAGTCAGTCTAACAGGAAGGAAAGACACCGAAGTGGGTGCCCTGGACTGAAGGGATCCTTACAAGCTTCACCACACCTACGACAACTAAGTCCAGGTGGGTGACACATCTGGCCCAAGGAGGGCTGCTGGCCAGACTCACACCTCCTCCCTGCCTGTCGCTGGGGCTCACAGGCGGGGCGCCGACCCCTCTTTGCCTTCCTGCCTCCAGCTGCCCAGGGTGTGGGAGCCCCCTCTGGTGGCTCTGCTTTCTACCCCACCAAAAGCACGCCTGATAACTCACCTGTGACACAGCTCGGGTGGCAGTGGCGCTCACCCTCCCAAGGACTGGCATGCGGGGCTGTACCTGGTGGTCATCAGGTCCAAGGACAAGCCTGTTCCTGAGCATGCAGGCAGCAGGCTGAGGCACTGCCGGGCAGTTCCTGAAGCATCCCTCCACTCATTCAAACTCCAGGCAATGAAAAAAAGTCCTTCCCCTCACTGGAAACTCCTCCGCTTTGCAGTAAGCCTCCTTAGACATGCCTTTATTGTGTGTCAGCCCGCAGGCATAGGAGCTGCACTCACTAGAATAGGGGGACACAGGAGACTGGCACAGAGACTGTTTACCAAAGAACCCAGCTAAAGGACATCTTCTCTAAACGGTGACTCAACAAAGAAAGAAGAAAAGCCGCATCTTACCTGGCAGCAGATATCCCCAGAGATGGTGCCAACCAGTTTTTGTAGGTAAGCTCCCTCTATCGATTATGCATACCCATACATGCACGCATGCACACTGGTCCCAGCTTAGAAGCGGGAAGAATTGGAGGGGAAAACAGCCTGTTTCGGAATTACCCTGCCTAGGGACGGTAGATCTTATGCTGGAAGTAGAGAAAGGAAAAAGCACAGGGGTGGGGGACCTTGTTGTGTCTCTTGTTTTGCCTGAGAGCTTGGTATTTGTCTCCCCTGCCCCATCCTCCACCCCACCTCCTCACTTTTTTCTTCCTTTTTCCCCTCCTATCAACTCCAGAACACTGGGCACACAGGCAAAGCAAAGACACTGGGTGCCCTAGCTGGAAATCCTGAAGAGCATCTAAACCCTCCCCGGGGTATTTTTCTTTGTAACTTTCTGTAAGTTCAATGGGGCACGTGACAAAGCTTTGTGGAAAGTGAAAAAAAAAAAAATCCTGATCTTCTTAATTGCTCATTGCCAGGAAATGAGACTTTGAGGGGGAATGGATCAGAAAAAAAAAAAAAAAAAAAGTGGGGCGTGTGGGAGAAGACAGGATATAGGGTGAACAGATGATTCACAAAACTTTCCAGACACTGGTCCTTCCCAGTATGCCCAGTATGCTCTGCTCTTCAAAAGCCTCGGGGAAAAGTCCCCAGCAACATGGTGTACAACCATAGTGAAAAGACCCATTAAAGGAGAGGACAGAATTGCACAGGAACGTCAGCCAAGTCCTTTGCCACAATGAAAGGAAAATTTTGCAGACTTCATTCCCACCCAGTGTTTTTCCTGTTGCAGGGTCATGGTTATTGAAAGAGCATTTATTTGCAAATTTGTGTAAAGGTGAAGAACGTGACTAGTTCCCAGTGTAGTTGCTTGAGCTGAGAGAGGCTATAAATCCCGTGTCTTCTTTTAACCTGTGAGCTTTGATTATACAAACAGAGAAGGTATTAACACTATAAATTTTTCTTCCTTTCCCCTTCTTGCTCCCTCCCACCCTCTGCCGTCGGGTACGTTCCCATGGCAGCTAAAACCTCAGTGACACTCAAAATGGTGTAGTGCCAAACGCGGTGCCTTGGAGCAGGCTTCTACTTTCCTAGTTTTGATACAAATTATTATCCGTTTCTTCATTATATCTCCATTTTGGGTTCTTAATGCGGCTGGAATTTTATTACACTGCACGTCATTCACATTTTGTACTTCATTGTGTCTTATATCCTTACTTGGCCAGTTTGGAAACTTGGAAATCTCTTTTCCTCTTTTCTAAGAGATACCAGCGTGCCTAATAGTCTGCAGGAATTAGTGATTAGGAGAATTAGTGATTATGAGATCTTTCAGCGTCTTTCAGAGAACAGCTTCCAGCCTGTTTCCTTCAATTATTAGGAAAACTGAGTTTACACAATACAGGATCTGTACTAGTTTTGCCTGACCTTTAATCTTCGTTGCTGATCTTGTCTCCTCCAATGATTTTTGACACAAACTCCAGTTTTTCTGCCACTGGTAGCCTTCAACACACTGTCCCTTGAAATAGGTGAGGGTCACATTCATAATCATAAATCTTTTATATAAATCCCTTTCACATAATCCTCCAAGACCCCATTATGCTACAAATCGTATCAATGAACACCAAAGCATGTTCCTCTACCCTTACAGAAAAATACCTAAAGAACGGATTTATCCGGTTTAAGATGAAGCAACGCTTTGAAGAACAAGGCCCACAAGATTTAGTGCAATCATCTCCTCTTTCTTGGATGTTTGGTTCATTATAAAACTTCAGCATCAGCTTTCTATCACCGTTGGGCATTTACTGGAATTTCTGACTTCTTTATAGGTGTAGATAGTATCTTAACTGGAACTTTATCAAAACCACCCTGGAGGAGCTATTTTCCATTATGGAAAGTTTTCTTACACCTTCCAAAGGAGCATCGCCATTCCTTTATGAACTAATTATAGCAGTTCCTCAGAAATGGTCATGTTTATGTCCTCTACAATACTTTTCCAGATACCAGGAGTAAAGGAATACACCATCCTCACTAAATCTCAGTGAGTTCATCTGGCAGAGAAGAAAATCTCGTCTAGGTAGGAACTTACTACTCTCCCAGACCTCCCAGGCCACAGTTACCGCATGGGAAGTTGATACAGTAGATCACCCGCTGCAATTTACTAACAAGAACTGCCACAGGAGAAATGAATCTCTACCATTTCCGACACAGGACATCACAGCTCTTGTGTGTCACTTTTCAGTGCGTCCCACAGCAGAGTGCTTCCCAAGCACAGCAACACAAACCTCTTTGGAAGCTTGCTAGGCAATCGATCAGACGAGAAAGGTTTTGCTTTCCCATAGTCCTAAAAGAAATTGCTTACTTACATATACTTCTTCTATAATTGAAACAAAGCCTTTTAAGCAGCTATGGGACAAAGAACCAGACTAAAGATCGTTACTTGAGGTCTGTTTCTATTTTCTTTGCATTCCTACTTTGTATTTGTTACAGGAAATTGGAAGCCAGACCACCTTCATTTCTAAAGGATAGGGTTAAACTAATTACATTTACAAAGCCTAGTCTAGCCATAGTGAATAGCTGTGACAAGTAATCTTGATTCATAGACTAACAACATAGTGGGTTTGTAGGTTGGTCTTTAAACCATCTGACAACAACAGATCTGACTGCTTGTTCTTCAAGCACATTTCATGAGCAAATGCTAACCTTGTGAAGTCTCAAATAAAACTGCAGGTCTCAGAAACATGAATTTTTTTCCTTTCTAAAAGACTTTTAAAAAAATCATATTCCAACAGACTTATTTAAATCATAAGGGCTTACTTGCAAAGATAAACTTTACGCTGAAATCTGAATACACATAAGAGCTGCAAAGAAACATTTGTCTTAATCTTACAGAAGGAAAACATTGACTTTTTAAAAAAAGAAAACAAAAATGTGTAAATGGGGTTTTGATATATCATATAATCTCAAAATTTGAATTTACATAATTTCTACGGTCTGACAGAGAACCCACCCCCGAGCCTTAATACTGCGTTGGAAAGCAAAGCTACCTAGAAACTCTCAGTAGAATGAGTCCTCAACTACTCAGATTGACCCTTGGCCAAATGCTCCTTTCTTATTTTATTTATGCTAACACCCAAATGCTCCAACCCTGAGCAGCACTGCTGTGCCTGGAACAACTCACAGCAAAGGAGAGCTGGCCATGGCAACAACTGCTTGTGGCCCAGTGTTCTGCCACTGCAATGGTCTCCTAAACCCCTGCAGAGTTCAGTGCAGGAGTTAAGATGCAGCAGACAAGACTGAGAGAGCTGGCTAAATAATAAGTAATAGTTGCATTTGAAGGAGAGGAATTGAACCATTCATATTTGCTGAAGGTCAAGCAGGACGTTTCTGCAGAGCTCAAGAAAAACTCAAACAAATCCAGATCTCTTGAAACCTTGTCCAGAGAGCAGGAAGCTCAAGGCATCCCACCACTCGAGTCTAGAAATGCAGCTGCCAGAGTAAAGGCAACTTAGAAAGCAGGAGAGCTTGGAAGAAGCTGTTTCTTTTGAAGAAACATCTCCAACTACTTAATTTTTAGTACAAATTAACTTTGGTAATTTAGAAAAAAACCTTTTCTGCTAGCTGTGATTCTTAGGTAAATGTGTAGTTTGGAGTCAATTTGGAGACAAGCATATACAGTGAAGACATTACAGTTAAATAATACAGCAATGCAGTTTCACTTCCTATATAATTTTAATTACCTTAGCTATGGTACTCTATGCAATGCTATTTACTCGATAGCTACGGTATATAGCCTATAGCTATGCTATGGATTTATTATTTCTTGACATTAATTTTCCTCTTCTTTTTGTTGCCAGCCCTAAAACACAGTTGGTAAGAACATAAATGAGTAGGAAACCCACTGTCAGAACAAACCTTGCATACTCATTCCATACTAAAGAACCAGAGACAAATAATACACTTTGGCTGTTAGAAACACTTGGGGATTGCAGTGAAAATTTCAGGCTTGAGGTTAGTACTTCCTTGCCCAACTAAGGACTTCCAGATCTAGCCTCAAAGAACAGGTTTCTTACCAAAGAATAGCAAAAGCAATAGAAAACTGTTCTAATTATCTTTTGGATGCAGCTAACTTGTTATTAGGCTATGCACAGCTCCTTCTGAGAAGTCTCATTACCCTGAGGTATTCATCAAATTATTCCTGACATTTGGATTTTCAGCCTGTTTCTTGAGACCTCAGGAAGAAGGATTATCAGAAATAGCAGTTGCAGTAAATGCATTTACTGCAACCTGACCACAGAACAATGCCACCTTTTCTCTGTATGTTCTCTGTGCTGGGTGCCTGAGGTAACGTATAGGAGCACCCCCAATGGCTGTAGATCACCTTGAAAGCACCTGCAGAATGTAACCGATCAGGTAAAAGAGCTAGGAGCCTTTTCTTCCTGAATGACTAGTAAAAAACACCAAAGGTATGGACCCAGACAGGTTTTGACTGGAATTTTCAAGAGAAGAGAAGAGAAGTAAAATGCATACTTATATAGCACCACACTTTGCAAAGAGCTCAATGGGTCCTGTGAAAACCAGCTCCGAGGGGGTACAACAAGAAGGATGAATGAGAGATCCAGTGACACGACATCCCTTCAGGGCAGGAAGCATTTGTACCCACTGGGGATTTGAGGAGAATTTTAATTTAGAAGAACGTAATAAGAGAAACTGGAATTTGTCCAGCCACTAGGGATTAATACCAATAATCTTAATAAAATCCCGTAGCACTTTTTGTAATGCAGATAAGTTCTTTGAAGTAGGTTTAAACCCAAAGATTTTGGCTAGAAATGTGGAAAGAGAAGGTGTAAAGAATTTAACAGAAGAGTTTATTACACACAAGGTGTTGAATTTGTAGAATATGATGCCTTTGGCAAACACTGTAATAAACAATTGCCATGTGCAAAGAATTGTGAAGTAATATACCAGCAACAACAACAAAAGTCACCGTAAGTGAAGCCATCACGCAGATCAAACAGGAACCTTCTGTTTTGTATTTCCTGGTTGCAGACAAGCAGATGTTGCAGCAACCTTTTATCTGCATCAGACTTCCAAACCATTACAGCCACGTCTATCCCAGGTTATTTAGTGATTATAACTTGCAGTCTGGATTGGGGGTGACACGAGCCATCAAAACCTTACGCAAAACTTTAAACTTGCACATTTTCTCCCATGGCTCACAAATTAAGGCAATGTCAGTATCACCCTTTGGCTGTGAAGTTGATCCACAAAGTAGCTGGCTTTGGCAGTCTCCTCCTCAGCATGCCGGGTTTTTGGGATCCCAGCACGGAGTGGTTAAAAAACTCCTTTGGATTGCGTGAGATGCCTGCTCTGGAGCTTCAGATCCCATCAGTCAGGGCAGCACCGGGAAGTTAGTCATCTGCCTGTCAAAGTGGTTTGCTGTTCTGCCCCTGTGTGAATCACTGACGATATCCAGGGAGTCCACGGTGGCATGTGGGATAATGTTGACTTCCACAGGATTTTGGTGAGGTAATTGAGGAAACGTTAAAGCAAGCATTGCTAAACAGCATGCCAAGAGTTCTCTGCGATCTCTATTTTTAGTGAAACGTTTTAAGTGGTTTTAGGCAAGTGGATTTGCCTGGGCAATTGAGAGTAATTTGAACACCTGGAAAATGCAACATTTAATTGAGCTGCTACTGACTGTGCGTCATGGCCTCCTTTATGTTTCACCAGAACCCCAGGAGAGGCATGCTCATGTGTGGTCTCATTAGCAGATTGACTGCTTCTGCTCCGTGGTTTATGCTCATCTCTTCCCATGGGAACCTCTTGCTGTTTGAAGAGCTCCAGAGAGAGTTCAGTGATTTTCAAAGACAAGTGCATTCTTTACCTTGGTAGCCCCTGCTCTTTGTGATGAGGGGTACTGAAGGAAAAGAGCTTTTCTTTGTTACTCCAGTTGTATGCTTTTCCGTGGGCAGCTGTGAATCTCTGGGTCTAACAATTCCATGCTATGGAGTTATTAAGTGTTTGGGACAGACCAGCTGCAGGCTTATGAGCAGTTCCCTTAGAACAGGTATAACCATATTTTACTTTGTACTGGCAATGATCCCAACTAATATCTACCTAATCACTGCCTGGTGCAAATTTCCTTACATTTTTGCCATTTGGAATTTAAGCCAGAGGACAAATAAACTGGTGGGACTTCAAAACTGACAGCCACATATGCGGCTGATGCTTTTCCATATTTTTCAATCTGTTAATTTTTAAGTTACAGGAAAAGAGGCTCTGAATAGACAGCCATTTCAGTATGAGTTGGCTGAAGAGCTCTCCAGCTCTTTGATGGAAGTAGGTAATAAAACTTTAAAAATGGGGAAAATTTTTGATGGCTGTAAGATACTTTTTTTACATGATGAATAGTGAGCAAAGAAAGTAGCTAGATGTCAATCCTCGCCCACATGATGGACTAGCAAAATCTTTCACTGGAGAATGACAGTATACTTACCAATACAATTGCAAGAAAATTGATCTCACTGATGTCCCACTTTAACAGATCACTTCTGTGATTAATAAGGAAAACTGTTAAGATAACACATTTCATTTGCTCTGGGAGCATTAGTTACTCTCTGTTGCTGTGACTGAATAACGCCGTTAATATAGACTGCATTCGATCAGTATGGTCCATATTAATTGGACTGAAAAGTACACAGGTGATGGACGTTGAAAATTAGACATAATTAAAAAGGATGCCTATATTCAGGCCTTCCACAGACTGTTTGAGTTACACAGCATTTAATGTGGGATTTATTAGTCATCTGAAGTGCAGGATTCTGCTGGTAAAAGTTGCAGATAATCGGATACCAATAAACATGAGCATGGGTCGCTAACACGTACTGAGTAGGGCCAGCAGACAAAATGGTAATTCAGTATACACCAGCTTTACTGGATTTGAATCGGGGTTTGAAGAGGCTACAGGTCATTTGCAGTCTGGTGCTCAAACTGAAAGCTGGGCACCAAGAGCAAATTTGTTCAAATAAAGGAAAAAGAAACACAGCAAACGGGATACCACAGAATTATATTTATGTTGTACATTTGTCTTCACATTGCAACATCCACATTGTTCATTTTGTGACAAGTATTTCTAATAATTTTGAATACATATTTACTGTATAATACATTTTACCAAGAGGCACTTCCAGTAATTCTGGCAAAAAGGAGCTTCATTATAGTGTCTAACTTACAAAACAGTAAAAATAAATAATGTTTATCTAAAAGATTTTTTCCTGTACAGAATCTATTTTGTACAAAACATTTATCAGCCATTAACTAAATCACTTAACAAATACTTGTGAAGAGAATATATTAAGTATTGCTACATGTATCGAGTGCAAGATACTAGTGAAAGGAAAAGAATTATTCTGTTTATGAAAATCACCTAAAAATACAAGGCCTTGTTCCTGAAGTGTTTAAAAAGGAGAAGCTTGGTTACAACAATATTGACAATATATAAATATAAATTAACGTATGTAGTACTTAGTGAAAAGAACACTGTGTTAAAAACTGGTGTGTACAAATCCTGAACAAGATGGCACTTTTCTGCATTGCCACTTTGGCTGGCAGTTATTCTTTAAAATATTGCTTCAAAAGAATTATAAAGGTACACAAAACCCTTTTCAAATAGAGCCGTATAAAATTACACTTCCCCCCCCCCCCC
>VZSF01011179.1:82216-137962 GCA_013398295.1 Chionis minor
CCCCCCCCCCCCGCCTTTCTCTCACCTTTTGAAGTGAAAAAAAAAATCAAGGAGGGATTAATTTTAAAGTACACAGGTGATTTGTGGAAACTTGCTACTACAGCAGAGTTGGAATGAACATCATAAAATAATCAAAGGCCCTACAGAGGATCTGGACAACTGGATCGATGGGCTGAGGCCAATGGTACGAGGTTCAACAAGGCCAAGTACTGGGTCCTGCACTTGGGTCACAACAGCCCCATGCAGCGCTCCAGGCTTGGGGAAGAGCGGCTGGAAAGCTGCCTGGTGGAAAAGGACCTGGGGGTGTTGGTCAACAGTTGGCTGAACATGACCCAGCAGCGTGCTCAGGTGGCCAAGAAGGCTGATGGCATCCTGGCTTGTATCAGGAAGAGTTTGGCCAGCAGGAGCAGAGAAGTGATTGTGCCCCTGTACTTGGCACTGGTGAGGCCCCACCTCTAATACTGTATTCAGTTTTGGGCCCCTCACTACAAAGAAAGACATTGAGATTCTGAAGGGAGTCCAGAAGAGGGCAAAAAGGCTGGTGAGGGGTCTAGACAACAAGTCTTATGAGGAGCGGCTGAGGGAACTGGGGTTGTTTAGCCTGGAGAAAAGGAGGCTGAGAGGAGACCTTGTTGCTCTCTACAACTACCTGAAAGGAGGTTGTAGCGAGGGAGAGGTCAGTCTCTTCTCCCAAGTAACAGGCGATAGGATGAGAGGAAATGGCCCCAAGTTGTGCCAGGGGAGGTTTAGGCTGGACTTTAGGAAAAATATCTTCATGGAAAGGGTTATCAAGCATTGGAACAGGCTGCCCAGGGGAGTGGTTGAGTCACCATCCCTGGAGGTATTTAAAAGATGGGTAGATGTGGTGCTGAGGGCCATGGTTTAGTGGTGGTTTTGGCAGTGTTAGGTTAACAGTTGGACTTGATGACCTTAAAGGTCCCTTCCAACCTAAACAATTCTATGTATGATTCCGTTCTATAATTGTGTCTGAGGCGCAGTGCCCCAAGGTCCCAGGCCAGGAGCCAAACCTCATAGGATAGGATGTAAGGTGACCACATTCCTCTGGGTTTTGTGAAGTAAAAAAACTTTGGTTGGCCTTTTGTGAATTTGAAAATACAAAATTTGTATGATTTGGCCCCAAAATCTGGTGGGGGATTAAGTGCTTCAATTACATCGACACACCCAAAATTTTCCTTCAGAAATGGTTTTGACCTTGCTGGATTAATTTCTTGATTACTTTCACCAGAATAGGATTTACTTTTTTTAAAATCAGATCTTGAATGTGATAGATATACTTGCATATTATTACCCAGATGGCCAAACTGTTTTGGAAAACAATTGTTTTTCAAATACTACTTCCACTACTGGAGGCAAAGGTTAAAAAATGTGTTTCTGTTGGAAAATGTCCTAGATGATGTTCTACCAAAAGTACTAAAAAAGAAAAAAACTGCCACCCATCAGTGAAAGTGTTAATCTGTTAAACAAACATAACCTACGGTATGAATCACATCTTTTTAAAAAGTGAACTTAAATTACTTTCCATCATGCAAACATCTTAGATCGATTACTCAAGAAAAGAAGACTTAACTTTAGAAAAGTAATGACCAAATGTATGCTGACATGGTTGCATTATTGAAATATCATCAACACCACATAGCAGTTATAAACGCTGTCTTTGATCTTTTAGGATACCATCTGCAGTACTGTATTAAGGTTTACAAAACATCTAAAAGTGAAAATTTCGCATTCCAATATAGATTTTCATTGTGTGTCAGAATCAGGCAGGAATTTTGAAGCAGAAAGATAGCTTTCACAGATGGCGGGCTTTCAACCTAAAACAGTATGTACATGCATGGCAAACCCTTAATTGTTTTCTCTCTGATCAGATTGATCAGATTCCAGACCTTTTTTTTTTCCCCCCTCTTTTTCAAGAAAGCATGTGGGCAAAATGACTAGGGTCAGGGGAGGAAAAAAAACCACAACAACAAACCCCCCAAAACTCAATCACCTTTAAACAAATACTTAAAAGCAAAGAGCAATTGCTAATTCACATTAATTGCTTGTATGTGTTCGCTGTGGTAAAGGAAGACGGCATTGAAAAAACAGAGCATCTACGCCCACTGCCTCGGGGCTGTCGCTGTGAGCAAACCATGGCCAGGTGGGTACAGAGTTGGATTACTTTAAAGTATTTCTTCAGCTAGGTTGACAACAGCCCTCTGAAATATGACATTTGTTCCTTACCTCCCACCGTTTTCTGCCCCGATGCTGTGCCGTCCGGAACCCCACGGCATTTGCAGGCCAACGGTGCAAGAGCAGCTCCCGCTGCAAACCCGAGGGAAAGCAAACTAATGCTCAACTGCTTCGCTGGGGCCGCAGCACACGCTGTGTTTTGCCCGCTTGATCCAATTTTTACGGTTTTTGAATCAGGACAAGAGAATTCAGTCACAAAGCGATATACGTGGTCTGCAGCTGTGGCCAAGTCCTTTGTACCTGCCCTTATGCTTCCACGCAGACAGAAAACAAGAAATATTTGGGTTTCCCCATCTAATTCACCTCTTGGATACACCACCTTCCAGATCTGCAGATTTCAGCACTGCTCCTTGGTGCACAGAGATCCCATATGCCATCCACAGCAGAACAAGTCTCATCTGTTGTCCCATTTCCACACCTCGGATGCACACTGCAAGCACGGCTTGTGGAAGTAAGAAACAGCTGGCACGGACTAGCCACCTCTAAAGCTCAACTGAAAAAAAAGTATCTTTTCTTTTTCCCCTTCTCTAGCACCAAGCGAAGTTTTCTTTAACGAGGGAGAATTAAACTACTTCAGTCAAAAATCGTTCTTTGTTTACTGTATCCTCCAGCTTGATGGACCACAGTCAAGGTGAGATGGTTGTATCTGAACTCATAGCCGTTCAGAAGGCAGAGTTTTACATGCACAAGCACTCCGGGGAAGTTTTGCTGATACCTCAAGTGATGCTGACAAGCTTTCAAACTGCACAATGCTTATTGTTTTTTTTGGTTTTATCAAAGAAGTATTGTTAACTAGCTCAAGCTTTGGCCCCCTTTTGTCATTGTGAAAATGGGCACTCCAGAAATACACCCACACTCTTCTGCCTGCAGGCTCTTGAGGAGCTTGTATTGTCCTAAGAATTCAAGCAGGTGCTCAAGTGGGCAATGCCTGCATCCTACCGAGGAGGCATGATGTATTTTTCATCAGGAGAACACCTGCCTTCTAGGCAAATCCCACTAGTGGCCTCTGAAAAAATCATAATTAGGATGTAAACGGAGGATAACCCTCTCACTGCTCCCTCCAACACTGAGATTCAATAACTGCCACAGCAGGGGCTAAAATCCTGCTTTGATTTACCTCCAGAGGAATGTTTTACTAAATGGAAGTGATGAAATTCAAAGGAACATTTATCATACTAAGTTGCTCTCAATTGTACTGGTGCTCTTTTGCTCTAATTCGAAGTTTGCCTCCAATAATCAATATTTTTTGCTAGCTCTTCAACTTCAGACAGCTGTCACCTTAATTTCAATTATTTCCCCATCTGTTCAACAACAATTCACATACTTTTTCTTCAGGAGGCCTGGATACTGACTGAAAATACATGATAGACATTCTTTTTTTCCACATTCCCCTCCAATTTCCTGGCTCTATCTCCTGCTAACATATTAAAAATAAAAGATAAAGAGTCATTCAGATGTCAAAGGGTGCTCTTATTTGTTGATGCCCTTAAAAAGATGAAAAGAAGATTCCCCCTAGTTAATGGGAACAATTCTCTTTAATGCTTCCACCATTTTGACTAATGCTGCGACATCAAGCAGTAATTAAAACCAAAGGAACTCCATGGCTACTTCACTGCAGTGGGATTACATTTGGTTTTGAAATAAAAGGAAAATTGTGTTGTATAAAGTCCGTTTCCTACTGGACTACAATTTCCTTTGCTCTTTCCTACACATTGCCAGTTTGACTTTCCCCGTGAATGTCTACAACCCCATCAGTTCAAGGACTAATTACACCAGTGCTGCGCTGCCAGCTGAGGGAATACCCAAGTTCTCAGGCCAACATCCAGGCCCGAGACTGGAAAGAGCAAACGACCCTCCATGCCTGCCTGCCTGCCAGCTGCAGTGCCTGCAGCAGAGCTGGGAGAGGCACGTTCAAGAAATCCTCATGCTCATCCTGATATTGAAACCTTTCTTCCTTAAACAGGCAATGCCGGAACATCTCAACTACACCAGTACTTGGAAAAGTAATAGCAAATATCATACATTTTATGAATGACCGTTTTCCAACAGCCAAAAGCCTCTTCTTTCAGAGAAAGAAAAGGCACAGACTGTCAAGTGCTGCCCTCCCAACGTATTGAATGCTACTTCTGAGAGATGGTTCATGGAAAGAACCAGCAGCATATCTGCGTTGCCTCTCCCAAGCTCAAAACAGCTGATCCATCTGCCTGGAGTATGTGCTGGTCAAGCGCCTTGTGCCTTCTCTGGATCCCAGTCCTGGGCACAGCTGGGTTTGCTGGGCTGCCCAGGATCACACTGACTGGCACGACTGGCTGTGGCTACAGAAAATCATGGAGAGCGTGGACTCAAACCTGCACCCATCTTCACCAACAGCAAAGCCCTCACCATCACCAGCGCAGGACCGCAACACACAGACCCAGCAGGATGTCCCAGGTTAACTAATGAGACTTTGCACAAGTACTTCATTAACACCTAGCACCGACCACAAACCCCTTTTGCTGCATTATACTCAACGGCGAAATGTTCAAAAACGTTAATTTTGAAAGCGGACAAAATTCTCTAAGATCCCAAGTCCCACTAAAAGCTGGTGGGGCTCAAGCTGCCGAGTCCCCAGCCTGAGAGCTACCCCGCACCTATTCAGCTCTGCTCTTGGGCACAGCACCAGCTGTGAACGCAGCCAGGCTGGGGCACGGGCTGGGCAGTGCCGCTGACTGATGCTCAGTCTAGCAAGATCCTCGGCTTCTCCACACCGCATTCCACTCTCTGAGGTATTTCTGAAGGAAGAACGAAAGATGGGGCCAGAATTTCAGAAAAAATTTTTGTATCTAAAAAGCAGACAGAAATTTAGGGAGAACTTTCTAAACAAATCAACGTCTCAGGCTCCTTCTAAAAGAAAAGGTAATAAAATAAATAGTTTGGGGCTTTCACACTTTCTACTTCCATGTGTTACTTCTGCAAGACAACTGTAATGAGAGAAGTTATATTCCACAGTAAAAGTGACTATAAAGCAAACTGGGAATATGGGGACAAAAGGGTTTATAAGCGATTGCTACGTGATGAGCAGAGCGCTCTTCTTGCTGCGCTGGGAGCTGTGAGCACTGCAAAAAGCTTCTCAAGGGAACAGCAAACTTCTCCTAGACCAGAAGGGAACAGATCAGCCGCCAAGTGACATTACAGCGGAGAAAACAAAACATCCAATCTGAAAAAAATAATCCAATCCTTCTCTCTCTGTTTTTAAAGAACCAAAACCTAAAATATGTAATTTTTTTAAACTGAAAAGTACTGTTTAAATGGGGCTTGCTTTTTCTAGTATTTAACAAAACTCTTTGCATACTGTACATACCAGAAATCTATATCAATATTGTAAACATCCCACTTGAAAGCTGAGCACTTTGCTGATAGAATATAATTCTTTGTCTTATTTTTTTTCCCAAAATATTGCACAGGCTGTGGTTTATTTGGGGTGTGCAACACCAAAGAACTGCACAAAGTGGACAACCATCAAGGTCTAGCCTCCAAAAGGTTGCTGCAACTGCAGGCCAAAAAGCTTTGCCTCCTTTGGATTAGAAACTATTACAAAAAAACCCCCTCAAAATTACCTGCTTCATTATCTGCTAAAAAAACTTAAAGCAAAAGAAAATGGTATTCATATGTTTGATATAAAATCACTCTGCTATTTTTCTTTTGTGTTATATTTAGGCCAGTCTGGGAAATTTCCTGATCATTGCTTGCCAGAAGTGCTCTGCAAAGACTGAAAATCAGATTCATAAGGAGTGGACACCTGCAGAAATTGTATTCTATTAGTAACTATTTGGAGCACACACAAAAAAAAAAAAAAAGCCACCTCTTACCAAGTTAACTACTCCCAGCTACTTTAGCTTCTTCACTGGTATTGCTTCCAGTTTGGATAAAATCAACAATCATTCTGATTTTAACCCTGTCAGCAATTCCTTCACTATAAAAAACCTGAGTTAATCAAACTGCACCCACAAATAAGCTTGTGTAGCAACGCAGCAGCAATTTGTGACAGCTGCATTGGCACTATAGAAAGAAAGCTTAACAAATTAAAAGCTGACACTGATTTTACCTAATGGCAACCAAAAGTGATGACTAGGAAAAACCTGATAATTCCATTTCAGCACATTTTTAGGATATTTTTTCTTGGTTCAATCCTCTGTATGCCTGCTTAGAGGATTACGTGGAACTCCATTTGCAGGATTTGGCCTCATTCCTGAAGGCCTCTTCGTAATTTTACCAGCTGAGCACCCACTAACACATTCTGCAAGAATTTCTTTTTTTCTTCTTCTAGCAAAGGCTATATAAAAATCGATATAAAACATCCAGCCCCAGTGATCACGCACTGAAAATGGAGAAAAAAAGTGCTTGGAGATGTGATATTTTAAAGCATCTCTGTAAGTTTAATTTTTAAAGGACAAAATGAGGCATGTTAAATTCTCATACTGTAAGGTATGCGTATCACTTGTACAAGAAAACCCCAAAGAAAATGATTAATCAAAGTGACTGAAGAGGTGTGAAAACAGTGCAAGCTGGAAATGGTGGAAACTTGCTGAGATCTTGGAGATGTCTTTTTTCCTTTTGAAAAAAATCAGCTATATCCTTTCCCTTTAAAATAATAGTGCAATTTGGATCTTTGCTTTTCTGATTTCATTGAAAAACACTTACTAAATATTTCTTCTGATAAGAGAGCTGTCAGAGCCATGCTCCAGAGTCACTCTGTTGAAAAGCAAACGCCTTCTCTGCTGGTCAGAGTAGGATGGGACAATATCAGGCAAACACAACCTGTAAGGAACCAAAATCCTGTTTTCCAGAAAAAGCTCACTCGAAATGCAAAGCAAAAAGAAATTCTGAGGTGACAACACGCTTGCTGATTGGCTTTGCTGATACAGAATGTTTTCCAGCATTTCTGGGGGGGTATCAATAGGACCCTGAAAGATGGTGAATGCATAACAATAGCAAAAAGTGATGGATGCAATGTCAGACATTTAATATAGAAAGGACTTCTTCTACAAACTCTTCCTTTCACAAGCATTCTCACTCACACAAGCAATCCTCTTCTTGGCAAGGGGCTGCAGGATCCAAATATAAAAAGCATACACAGTCAAATGATTTTTGAGAGATACTGAACTTTATATATATAATTCTTTTGGTGGGAACAAAACTCTAAATTGTGTGGTACTGGTTGGTGCCACCAGTCCCAAAGAGCATTAATATTTTAAAGCCTTGATCCTGTAGACAACTGGCTTCCCAGAAAGGTCTATACAAATTACTCAAGACTTTATTTGTTGGGTTTGGAAATGGCTACACTGTATAAAAATGCTTTTGTATTTATTTTTAAAAAATTAGCTTTACAAAAAAACTTTCCCCTCTTTTTCTTTTTCTTTTTTTTTTTTTCTTAAAGATATCATTATCTACAGGAACCCATAAAATTTTTTCCATATTTACATCTAGATAGCTAATCATTGACAAATATAATATCGTGAAATAAAATATTGAAAGTGAATATCCAACCTTTTAAATAGACATTTGGCTCACAGCATAAACAACAGAGAAAACAAATAAACAGAACAAAAAAAAAAAAAAAAGATCTGCTCTTCTTACAGGCCCGATCTTTTCCTTTCTCTTAAAAAAATAGAAAAAAGAAAAAAGAAAAAAAGTTAAGTATATCGGTGGGATCAAGTACGCTGCTTCTAAGCAGAATGCCAGCAACAAACTGCTCCCATCCAGCACCTCACACTGAAAAAAACCCCCAAGTTCTCTGAAGCTCATGCGAGGGGTAGCTGAGACATACGAGCACCCGGCCGGCTGGCGCAGGAATGGCACCGGCCCCCCACCCTGCTCCTCACGCATCGTTTTCCTTTTATTCTGTGGGAGGGCATGGCCCCCACCCTGCCCTTCCTTCGCCCTCCAGAGACGGTAGCGTAGCTTCCTTCTGAAATGATATATTTGGCCACTGATGCAGGGAGGCATGAGGTTGGGGTAGGAAGGAGACCGCGTGCCTCCGGTTTCCGAGTCGGCGCACACGTTTGCTCCCTGTTCTCTCCTGCCCCAGCACAGGCGCTGCCCCACGCAGCCATTCACGCGCCCAGAAGTACGCAGAGGGCCAGGTCCTCTTTGAGGGGAACAGACCGGCATGCCACACATTCCCTCCTAACCCCCTTGGGAAAATACATTTCCCGGCACGTCCCTTTCGCCAGCAGTCCGGGAAGTGCCAAGGAGGAGGAGGAGGAGGAGGAAGAGGAGGCGGAGGAGCCCGCACAGCCCGGTGGGGCCAGGAGAGCAGCCCAGGCCACTGCAGTGCCTGCTGAAAAGCTGCTGCCCGCAGCCGGAGTGCAAACTGGGAGCTGGAGGGCTACGGGGAACGCAGAGCTCCTCAAAATGGCCTCCGGTTCCCCTGTGGGCACATATTCTCTAAAATTCAGGCCTTCCGTTTGTCATCGTGTATCAGGACATGTGCTACAGCTAGTCTAATAAGAACTCCAACTATGCTATATTACATGACATCCACTCACACTCGCAAACACCCCCTCACACGCACCCACATATGTTGGCAGGATATATCTGCATTCATATAAAGCTTTGGAACTTTTATCCCTCAGCATTAAGAGCAAAAGCTACTTAACTGGTACCTTACTGTTAACTGCAAATGTGCTTTAGAAGCAGCATTTCCTTAGATAACTTTCTTCTGTAAATATCACAGTGACCATAATATATCATTAAATGTATTTTGCTGAAGTGCGCAGGCAATAACCCTGGCTATATATATATATTTATATAATTCCACCCACCCCCAAATCTTTTTAAAGAAAGTCTGTAAAAGCCGGTGTCGCAGTGTGAAAGCTTCCTTGAGCACAGGAGTTTAAACAATGTACCTCACCATAAAAAGGAAAGAGAAACAAATTAAACAGCTGTAGGCGCATTATCCCATACTTCTACAGTGTTGTGTCTAAATGCTGTGCTGGTTTGAGAAAGAGTCTGTGCACGAGTCAATCTGTCTTAAAATACTGCTGTAAATATTGTCATTGGTTAGGTTCTACAGTTGTGTTCTCCTCTTCATCCCTCTTGGGCTTCCCTTTCTCCTCCTCCTCTTCCCTGATGGCCTGGATTTGTTCTGAAGACTGGTGCAGTGTGGATTGCTCCACGCCTTGTTTCTCTGTCCCGGCTAACCTCTCCTCGTCCTCAATTACTTTCTTCCACATTTTATGGTTCTGCAGCAGATGCTGAGTGATCTGACAGTAGATTTTCCTCCTCTTGAACTTCTTCTTTCCTGTAAAATACCACGTGACATTAATGTACTGTTTTCTGTTAGGAAAGAAGGAAAAGGGACTGAAGGTGTAGGAAGCAGACACGGTGTAATATGACACATAGGAACCGCATCAACAGATTTTTAAAATCACAAACTTAAACAGTCTTAAAATTCAGAAGGTCATGCCTCTGCAGACCTCTGGGAAAGCAAACTGGCTTCCTGCACAGTTTGAGCCCCAGCTTCATCCTATCATAGGCCACATGCTGTCCCTGACTATGCAGCTCACACAGACATCTAATGCTTGAATGATTATGCAGAAAACATGCTACTGAGCTGTTTCTGCTCATTTTTTAGTATCAAGTACTTAAAGACTCCGATCAACCTACTCCATAACACACATACTAAATTCTGTGCCCCACCCCAAGGGATCCCTGCTGATTGCCCTAGAAAAAAAAAATCCTCATTTTGTTTTCTCCACATTTTACCACTGATCTGAGCTGTGCTGTAGAAGGATAATGAACGAGCAGGCGTTATAAATGCATAAATGCTTTCTTATGTCCCCCTTTCAAAGTCAAAGTTTTACCACTTCACCATTGCAGTGGAGATGACCTTAAAGCCTTTGCATGGCATCGCTTCGGCAACAGAATTTGACCACTGAAGTAGTCATGTAGCTAAATACTATCAGGGACCTTTCTCGTCTTTGGTTTTGAAGCATCAGTGTCCTGCTGTTAACCTATAAAATGTTTTTGCCACTGGTAGTTCTCATGGCTCCTGACAGCTGCACTGTAAGTGTTTTGCTGTCAGAAGTGTCGGTTTTTTCTGTGTCAATATAGGCTGTCTGACGCAGACTGTTAACTCCTTAACAGTACAAAGCCTGAAAAATTTCCGTGGTCATTAACAGTGGCAATGGCAGTCACAGAACTGAAATAATAACCCCTCCAAAGACAACTGCTGATTTCTTTTTGAAAGAAGGTGACGTAGAGGAATGTTTTGTACCAAATAAATTTGCGTGTATTAAGTGTTTGCAGGTTGCCTGAAGTATGTCTGTGTCAGGATCCAAAACGTTTAGCCCTTGAAGCTTTTGAACTGGAAACAAAGAGCTTTTCACTGAGCACAGACCAAATCCAACTCAATCCTTCATTAGAAAGCCCTTGGTTCCCTGTAGGAAACCTTCAGGTTTAGCACTAATAAGAAGCCCCTATGCTGCCAATGCCGCAGCAGGACATTCTCTCCTGGGTTTCCCGGGTGACCCCACATCTTGCTGCTCTCTGCAGAGACCAGTGAGCACTTGCTGTGGTGTTAAAATTTGTCTGAATCACTAAAGACCTGTTTAAATCTTATACTTGCATCATAGCTTTGGGGGAATTACATGTTCCTGTATAACCACAAAAACAATGATTGACTTTAAGCTATCGTAAGTTTTTATAACTCTTAAATTTATCTCAACTGCCTTAGTGAATTATCAGGTCCTATGTGAAGTGTTTTCTGCCACAATTATATTTCCACCTGGCTAAAACGCATTTCCATCAACAAAAACATCTTCACCAACATCTACACAACTTTTAGTATCTACGCATCTGACATCTCAACCTTCTCTTTTGTTTCACTGAGAAAGTTGAGAACAACCAAAATTGTGTGATCATAGGTATAAATTTCTAATGACCTGTGAGACCCCTATAATACAAAAGATGCCGTAGATTCCTCATTCAGATCCACGCAGTCACAGAGAATTTAGGGAACGAGAAGAAAAGAGTTTGTAACATGTTGGTATGACTGAGAAGATAAGCACCCCACATCTGGTTAAGGAAGAACTCGTTTGGTATCTCAAAACTTCTGATATATTTATTTTTTAAGGTTTTGAAAAGGATAAAGATCCTAAAAGCACTGGGTTGAATAGTAAAGTACTGCCATGGAATAGAATGTAAAAAATAGAAGACCACTAAAATAAGATCTATTTTCAATGTGACAAAGGTTAATAATGTTCTGTGTTTTCAACCTGAAAGCAGCATTGTTGGACTTGACTAGCAGTGATACAGAAGAGAAGGGAATACAGAAATGAGGTGAAAGGAGACTAAGGGTCTCAAAGTAAGGTTAGGCACTGCAATGGATAAATGAGAACATCCTTCATCTTTCTTTTTAATATAGCAGTATCAGTTTCAATGCTTTGGTTGGTCTATGTTGGTTACCAATCACATAAACTTTCCCCCTTGTAGGCAATTCCATAAATGCCGATCTGCCACAGAAATATTCAGCTCTGCCTGCTATTACAGAGACGAAAGATTATAAGGTTCTAAAATAAACCTACATGTGCTATATTATTTAGTATTTGCTGTTCTCAAAAACACTTCTTTGTGCATGTGAACCTACTAAACTTATGTGCAAGCGTGTGTGTATGAACAGCAGCCATGATTTCTAAAATACAAACTGTATACCCCTGGATCTTACTAGAGATAAAAGGTCAATTTTACGTGTCAGGAGACAATAGATTTTAGTTTCATGCCCTAACATGACTTACTGCAATCATCACATCTTTCCACTTCTCAGCTTTCCCAACTGAAAATGGGGGAGATACTCGGTAGGGCATTAAAGCGTGCGGGCACAAACACAAAAAGTGATGCTGTTGGTGAAAAAGTTACGTATCAGTATTTCACTGCCGCACTTAAGGCTGGTGCTTTCTAGGAGGATTAGATACAGGGGAGAGAGAAAGGGATGGACTGAGGAAGGAAATAAAAGAACAGTAGTAGGAAATTCAGAGGGAAGAGGAACACAAAAGAGAAGAAAAGGCTATGCATGTGGGATTAAACTGGTAAAAGACACAGGTCTACAGTTGCAGCCTTTTCTCCTAAAAATCACTTCCCACAAGTTCCTGAGATCTCCTTGCAAGGTATAAGTATGACAAATGTTGGCACTGTTGCCTTTCTGGAGGAGAGGCAGGAGACTATCTGCTTGAGTTACTAATTAAGAAGCGCCAAGGGACGCAGCTCCCAGCACACAACACAGCAATACTCAGTGCCAATTCTGGATTCTCTCCCCACTCCTTCCCATACACTATCTTGGAAAGGTTTGCATTAAAATACTTCCACTGCTAAAAACTTTTACTGCATCAGCATCTCAGAGCCTCGTTCTATTATTCTTGTATATCATTCTAACTCATGCAAATGTTGAGTACTTTCCTTGAAAAATCTTCTCCCAACCATCCTTTCTTCAAGTAAAATTGTTATAGTCTACTAACATCCATGCTGGAAGTAGTCTAAAAAGCCCTCAGGCACACACAGGTGATCCACCACCAGAAACCTCAGCTGAGGGCAGAAATGAATAGTTGGTATGAACAGCAGTGGGTATCAGTCCTGAAACCACGGAGCGTCTCCATTACTAACATGACCAGCTACATGCCGGCATCACCAAGGACAACACTGAATCAGTCTGACTCTGGAGAGGCCCACACTGAACCTGACCACCTCATGGTCTCAACACTTTTAAAATATTGCTGCTTAGTTTTTGGTCACAATATGGAATTTGCTCTGTTGGAAAATGTAAGGGTGAGCAACTTACTGGATTCAGCGTTTTCACAAGTTTCCATTTCTGCCGTTTCTTCCTCTTCGTGCTCATCAGTGTCTCCCGATTCATCACTATCTTCTATCCATTTTCCTGGCATCAGCCCCGCTGAGTCATAGGAGTTACATAGTGGTCCCACAATGTGAGTGATGAAGGATTCCTGGAGGTGTGCCAGCTGAGGAGCAGAGCGATCCATGAAAGGACTGATTGGCAAGCCCAGGCTAGCCTCTTCATCACCCTGGAGATGAAAAATAGCAGAAAATTCTCTGAAGTAAATGAAACAAAACCATGTCACGAAAAGGAGTAATGCACATCAAACCAATTAAAAATGATGAAGGAAAAATAATTCAACTCTAATGCTGCTTCCGTAGTACACCTGCATGACATGACTACAGTGCCATCATGTTAAATGGTTAATCAAATTTACAGATATTTTCTTGTAAGAGGACTCACTACCGATAATGTGAATGTAATGAAGATGTTATTTGATGACTATGCAAAATGATGCCTGCTGCCCTTGTCCTGTATTTACACTGTGAGTGTGACACACTGAAAATTGTAATTTTCTTTCTTTTTTCACATTATTTAAAAAAAATACCTGCTGATTTTGTGATTGCTAGCTCACAACAACCTTGTAGTCAGCCATCTGTTTGTAGGGAACAAGACCGAACTACAAACAAGAGCTATCTCACCAAATTAGTTTTCTTATGAATTTTGTCCTTATACATAACATGGAGAGGTCCTCTTGTCTTTGAGTGGTAAGTATTTTTCCTGGGACTATCCATCAGAATGATCCCTATGAAAGCAGGGGTTACTCAGAAGTAGTAGATCTTTCCCATGAAGCTTTTTGTGAGCTTTTCTTGGGGTGAGAAGGTAAAGGGGAGGTATAGGAAGACATTTTTCTCCCTGCTCTGATGACATAAAAGAAGGTAAAACTTTCTTGCAGAACCAGGTCTGATGTAGTCCCACATCCCCACCTCAGCAAAGCTTTTGGTGATATCAATGAGTTTTCAGCTGAGCAGACATGTCAAGGCTGGATGTCCTCTCCCCAAGAGAAAAATCTAATCCCCCTAATCAAGCCTGATAGGCAAGTTGATGTTTTAATACAATACAGAGATCTATATTTAAGAATAAATTAGACTTCGGAAGACATTTTCTGTTTCCATTATGTTGCAGATTGCGCAAATTTATCTCCTTGCAACCTTATTTTCCAAAAGTCACAGACAATGTATCTGGTCAACACTCTGCTGATATCTGGGAAGGCCAAAGAATAAATTTTGAAACGTGTACAACAAATATCTTATTTCCTTGTGTTTTGTTTTGTTGCTTTTATAATAGCCTACCCTGAAATGTTATGTTGAATCATTAAATGCAAAATATTGCTGTTAACAAAACACTGAAACATGCCACCCATTTTTCAAATAGCAAGCAAATTAAGAAGAGGTGGCAGCTCATTCTTCTTTACAGTAACACATCTGAGATTTCCTAGTTGCAAGCTGTCAGTAGTGGGAAGAAAGCTGACTATTGAAATGTTTACAAGTTCTTTTTTCATGTTCTGTTAAAACATGATTTATTATGTGAAACATCTTGCAGTGCTTTTTTTGATTCTTTTTAATATGTCTAACCTATCTTCAAATAAGTATGCCAAGCACATGGAGGGAAGAAAAGAAAACATACTGTAACAACATGATGTGGGATTTTGAATGTTTCTACAGCAACATGTTTTTAATAAGGAGTTTTTATTTGTATGGGAGTTAAATTCTGCAAAGGAATTGGTGTTTATTAAAGGAAATTCAAGAAAGATATTTCTTTATTTTCACAGCATAGGTTGAATGTAGATATGTACGCTTTTTGATAACAGTTCTAGGGAAACTGAAATTTCCCATAAAAATTCTCCTTTTTAGAAATGAGAAAATGAAGACTTTTCCCTTATCAGAAAAAATCTGATGATCAAAAGCATGGTGAAGATGTTTTGATACACCTCTGTGGTGGTTTAACCCCAGCTGGCAACTAGGACCACGCAGCTGCTCGCTCAGCCCTGCCTTCTTCGCTGAGAAGGGTAGGGAGAAGAGGGAGAAAAGGGGGGGCAAAAAATACCCCAAACCTCGTGGGTTGAGATAAAGACGGCTTGATAAAACAATATCAGAAAATAACAATAATAATAATGACACGAGTCACTCACTGCCCGGTGAATTGGCACTGTCCCCTGAGCAGTGATAGCGAGAGCTCACCTCCCCCCCCAGCTAACCCCATTCATACTGAGCATAAAAGTCTATGGTATGGAATATTCTATTGACCATTCCGTTGTTCTGCTTATATTCCTTCTCAGCTTCTACAGGAAGGTGAAAAGAGTCCCTGAAAATCATAAACATCACTTAGTAACAACTAAAACAATATATAGGAACAACTAAAACAATATATAGGAACAACTAAAACAATTGTTGACATGCCTTTCAGAGCAATCACTAGAAACCAGGACAACCTCTCATAGCATATTACATTAAAGAAAAACAGATTTTAACCTAGGTTTAAATAAATTGAGAATCTAGCTTGTCCTCCTTAATGCCAAAAGTCCTAGGAAGAAAATCTTCACCATTTTCAATCTCACCAAGTCCCTGTCTGCATAGTAACTCCCGGCATGCAAAAAAACCCCAAAATGGGAAACCCACCAGGGTATACTGATTTCTCAATACAGGTCTTCTATTAAAACAAAACCAAAAACCCCCTAATATCTTACTGACTACCTGACCTCTTGGAATTTGCAAGCCAAGAGTTCAAGTAAGTTTGCACACAATCCCCATGCCAAAAATAATGCCATTAACAAAGACAACATATGTGGTATTCTGAATCAAAATTTGCAGAGAGGATACCTCTCAAATTTATTTTTTTTAATTACAGGATTATAACAAAGATAATCTCCAACAGTTCTTTGGAGCAGCTTCCAAGGAGCATGAAAACATTGGTAGCACACCTTTTTGACCAATGGAAAATAACCCAGATTCCGTGGAACAGATAACACAGTATCCTCCCAAGCTTGATTCAGAGCTCACTATCCAGCACTTTGATGATATTAATGTACTGAAGCACTTGCTGCCCTCTGACACTAGTTATGTTGGATCAAAGGAGAGGCATATCATATGTCTGATTAACAGGTTTTGTCTGCATACAGTAGTCACCCACATAAGCTACGATCATCTCCAGAATTAAATGAAGTGCAATTTGTTGGGAGAGTTGTAATGAAAACAGACGAATATGAAGAAAAGCATTTCCTGAAAGAAAATCTGGGAGATGAAGGTTGACCGCTATTGTTATGGGACGCACTCTCTTTCTTTAAGAAAAAAATGAAAAGAAAACCGGAACCAACTATATATGTAATATATGTTATTGTTCTTTCTTTTTCTCAGGAGATCTGAAATAAATGAAGGAGCTTCAGGTCAATGTCTGAATTTTGTCCCTTTTCCCATTTCTTTATATACCCCAGAAGGCAGCAGCAGCAGAAAGTCCTGGGGTTTTTTTTTGTTCCAAACTGAGAGTACAGTAAATTTAAGGGAAGATGAAAAAGCTTTAAAAGAGATTAGTCTGTGACTTCAAGCTACTGCACAGCCTCCCCGAGAAGTCTGTGGGGTGTCCGGTTCAACCATTTAGCCTACTTGCTTCCTCTCGAAAAGACAGGATGTGGGGAACATTCAAAATACGTTCCCACCTGGGAAACACAGGACTAGTGTGGGAACAGCCCTGTCCCTTGCACTCAGCAGGGCTAAATAGGTTATAATGAGACTAGGTTCAATTAAGGGCTCCCTTACACCTGGCAGGAGAGGACCAGTGCCTGGCTGTATTCCCAGGTCTTTGTAAATCAATCTGTGGCTGTCCTTCCTTGTGCTTCCTTCAGCTGAGCCCTGCATAATTAACGCAGTTTTACTGACAAACCTTCTGAAAGCTGAAAGTGTTGTCTTAAAAAATAAAGTATGACTCAGGATCAATGTGTAGGGAGCAGATATGGTTAGTCTGTGATAAACTGAAAGTCAGTGTTACAGTTATGCTCAGTACATAAAGGTTCTGTATTGTGTGAACAGAGAAGTGGCCCACAGGGAAGGTAAAATAATTCCTCTGCTCCGTTTAGATCATCTCAACAAGGATGTTGTGTCCAGTTTTGGAGACCACATGTCAATAAAAGTGTGAGCAACCTGGAGTGACTGCAGAGGAGAGCAATGAGAACCAGCTGATGTCTTGAAAAGAGACAGAATGAAGTAGAAAAAGATATTTTGCACTAAAAAAGACCGAAAGGGAGACATGATAACTGCCAATAGAAACAAAGAAAAAAAAAGAGGGAAGGAACACTTGTTCGCCATGTCCACTGTAAGGGTAGTACCAGACTGGAACAGTAAAGCCTGTAGAAACCCCATCATCAGAGGCTTTTAAGGACATATCAGAACAATGACAAATGGACTTGCACTGGCCCAGCAAAAGGGTGGACTAGTGTAACTCTAGCTATCCCCTTCACTGCTATTTTCTGTGAGTTTCACCAGCACTAGCACGCTGCAGGACTATTTAACACAAGATACACAACCAGCAGATACCACTCTGGACATGCATTTATTTACCTGTTCATAGAACTCATTGACAATGCCTTCTGTCCACTGCAAATGCAAATCTTTGCATTTTGCGGGCCCATTTATGTCAGCCAGTTTGATGCACATTTGGCAAACCAGCAAGCGGTCGTTCTCATTAGTCCAGTCAATTCCAACATCATCATTCACCTAGTAGACAGAAAAAGGGAAAAACCATGACAGTAATCCTGGGTAAAAGGATGTATTCACAGAGTTCTACTGTTCTGGGATATTCTGCCCTGGGGTATCTTACAGTATATTTACCTATTTAATAAAATCACAAGTGTAAGCAAGTAAGCTAACCCAAAGTTGGCATTTACAATCAACTGTAAAAAAATATGTAAAAAGAAAAAAAAAGTGAAAACCAATGAACATTGAGATAAATTATGAGAAATTAATATTTAGCAAATGATGTGCCTGTTTGAAAGCATTTGCTAGGAAAACAAACAAATGCAATCTTTCCACGACATTTTCCAAGAAATTACTACCTAATTGGTGTACAAAGATAAATTACCATCAAATACCATGCTGATTTAGTTGCAGTGTGAAGACGCATGTAACAAGCTTATTTCCCTATTTGATCTAAGTATGTCTGAAAGTATTCCCCATTTTTTTCCTTTTCTCTATTTTCCCATACCTCCCACAGTAAAAAGTGATATATAGTACCAACTGCTCCAAAATAAAAGTGTCACCTTAAAGAATCACAGAAAGGTTGAGGTTGGAAGGCACCTTTGGAGATCATCTAGTACAACCCCCTTGTTCAAGGCAGGGCCAGCTACAGCAGGTTGCTCAGGCTAGTGTCCAGTTCAGTTTTGAGTATCTCCAAGGAGGGAAACTCCACAACCTCTCTGGGCAACCTCTTCAAACGTACAACCCCTGTCATAGTAAACATTATTTTTAAATGGGATTCCTGTATTTCATCTTGTGCTCACTGTCTCTTGTCCAGTCAATGGACACCACTGAGTAGAGTCTGGCTCCATCTGCTTTACTCTACCCATCAGTTATTTATACATATGGCTTCATCCCACCAGGTCCCCTGTACTTGTCTATGTCCAGTTTGTTTAAGCGCTCCCTAACCTGATGCCATTCACTGAGGTTAAGTCTTCACCACTTCAGATCTTCTCTCACACCTAAGGGGCCCGCGATTCCTGAAGCCAGGTCTTAGCTGCAAAGACTGAGGCTGAGAAAGCATTGAGGACTTTGGCCTTTTACATTTCCAAACAGTCAGTGATATCAAGCTCCACTGCTGTTAGCCACGTTTTCCCATCTCAGCCTTTTCTCCTAGAATATGTCCTGGTGTGGGAGGGGCTGTCTTCTACCGTCCACTTAATTTTCAAATCCCTCCTTGAAACACAGCTTCAATTGTCAAGCTTGCAATAGTTGAAAATGGATAGAAAGTTGTTGTGCCATGATGAGATGAAACTTCCATGTCCTCTGTCGGCAGGTCCCCTGCCCCACAGAGCAGCGGGCCCACACGGTGAGAGCCTTGCTTTTGGTGTATGTGAACCAACATAACCAATGTCAGAGAAGAGTAAGTGCTAAAATGCATTAATATCAAAGCATCGGACAGTGAGCTTCCTTCATTATTTCTTGTTACTTCTTTCCAGACTGCAAGTTTTGCGGTGGGAAGATGCTTTCATTACATTTGTTTACACTGACTTCTGTACAGAAGGGTCTCTCTGACTGCAGCTTCAACATACTAAACTACAGTTCAGCAACCCAATTAATAATGTGATCGTTTTAAGCTAATTTTATCAGTAACAGCACCTCCACCTTTATACAAACATGTCAGGTCTATTCTCTGAGACCACTCTGGTACAAAAGAGTTTTTGTCAACCAAATATAACTAATCTGTTTTTAAGGCAGTGATTACTCTGGGAAAGCCATGCTCAGCCACAAGCACTGGTTAATATGTTCACCTTCTCCTCCACTTTTTATTCCATGCGTGACCATTTCACTACTCAAGCAATAAGGAGAGAGAAGGAGGTTAAACACATGTCCTTATAAATCGATAGCGAGCTGGCAGGACGTGACACATCAGACTGTTCTCCTGTTTATCTGCAGTGTCTCAGGTATCACCTTGCTTGGTTACAACAGTAGTTACACCTACTGTTGTCCAGCCCAACAGATTTAAGACAAATTTAGTTTTCAATGTGCACAATTTACACCTAGTACTTTGGTCAAGCTTGTCCTCTTCCACAGTTAAGACAGTTAATCTCTGTGACAAAGCCACAGTAATAACTGGTTTAGCCTGTATTTTTTTCATTCCTTACGTATGTTCACAGAAGTGAAAGGTTTTGGTCCAAACTGTCAAATTCAAAGGATGTATTCAGCAGCCTAAATTGCCCATGCTTCACTGCCATCATAGCCCTGACAAATGAGAATATGCCAATACTTTTCAATACTTCAAGAGGAAATTACGCAGGTGAAAATGATCTCAGAGTTTAAAATTAAGACTTAAAGAAATCCCTCTGATATTACCAGAGGCTTTGAGACATGACTGGCAGGGGTGCGGAAAGAGTTCAGACTTTTACAGATCCACAGATCAGTTCTCTGTCCGTCCATATTTTAAGGCCTGCCTTTACATCTTCTTAAAGCCTAACATAAAGAGAGATGTTACAGGAAAGGGGAAATCAAAACCAGTCACACATTTGGAAACTTCAAAATTTCGGAATACAGGTCCATACTAAGCAATACCACAACAAAACATTTTTTCTATGTCACCAAAACAGCTAGGAGGTCCTAGTCATGGACAAGAAACACACTGTGCTTGGTGTGTTTCTCACAAGGAACAAGAAGGCAGTAACAGCTCCAAAGGCAGATATCATCTAGGTAACATGCCAAAAGCTTTGATGGATGAGTTTATTAAAGTAACTTGATAGGTGGTGATTCCCAATGAATTATGCTGAAACTAGACAATAATTTTTAAGAATAATTTCCCAGGGTTGTGATTTTATGCTTATTCAATGGAACGTGCAAGAAAGATTTTTAGTGATGTCTCTCTGCAGTTCACCCATTTGAAACAAAACAGAAGAGAAAGATCATGCTTTCCTTGCATTTGATATTAAAATTTCAAAATTTCAAAATGATTTCTGTGCTTTGCTAATATAACAGTACAATAAAACCAATAAAAACAAATCACATTAAGTATTTAGCCATTATGGAAACTTGGTAACACCTTTGATTTTTTTCCCCTGAGTGCTTTGCTAATAGGCCTAAAGTGCCAGTGAACAAGAAGAACATGTGGAAAAGTAGGATTTAAGAGGGATTTACATTCAAATAGTCTATAATATCCTTAACCTTAAGCCAGTTCCTGAAAAAACGAAATACATGTAAGAAAAGAACCTGTGCCACTAAATTTAAATAAGTAAAAAAATAACAGACGTGCCCAATGACTATTCAACAGAATGTTTTACAGCATGCAAAAAGGACATTCAAAAGAAATACTGACACAGCAGCCTTTCTAGTCTTTTCACTGTGATGCTACCAAGCCCCACAATCTTTTCCTACCATCCACCAGTAAGCCGAGCCAATCTCCTTACCTTGGCATTGAATTTGGCAACAAAATCAAAGTGTTTCTTCAGGTCAGTAGCCAAAATTGCCTCAATGACGAGGAAACGGAAATGCTTGAACTCCACATGGTCGAGGTTGACCAGGAAGTTGTACTCTGGCCTCGACATGAAAAGGTTCCAGGCAGCAGCAGCGTGGTGGTTCTCCAGGACAGAGCGGTCGTTGTACAGCACTGCCTGTGAAAGCAACGTGGGCAGCTGAAAGCTGAGAAACCGCTTAGCAAAAGAAACACTGCAATGCAGAAATGAGAGTGACGTGGGGATGATGCATGAGGGAGGTTCAGGTTTAGTTGATTTGTTTGGTTTTTTTTTTTAAAGATCTTCCTGAGGTTTGAAGACGTGATTTTGGCAGGATTAATAGCAGACACCCGAATTGTTGTGATGGTGAAGCTTTATTGGAAGATTGATACGGAAAATCTGGGTCTTTCGTGCCCAAGGGCCTTCGGTTCCTAACAACTTTATCATATGACAGTAGCTTATTCTGTTTCAGACCACAAATTAATGACTAATATAATACAGGTATGTGCTTCCCTGTTTCTCAGAGATAACTTCACTTAACAGGGATTATTGTCTTTGGTGTTTGTACCTGGCAATTCTGTCCATATGGACTGATTTTAACACAGAAACGAGTGAAATTCCAGTTTACAACCTGAGAACACACACTCAGCCTGACAGATTTCTCAATGCCAAAAATCCAAAATTGATTAAAATCTTTACCAGAAATAAGACACATAACTCTTCATATGATGGCAATTCCATTCAGAAACTAAAGACAGATCTAGAAAATGGACCTTAGGGGACAACAATCATCCAGTAAATCTCTCAGCAGCATTTAGTCTTTTGACAATTTGGTTTATGGGAAGAAAAGCTTTTGAAAATATGCTTCTATGTGAAACAGATACAAGTTTTGTAACTTTTTACACAAGTAGTGTGGCTTTTCACTTCAATTATATATTCCTGTCATCTAGAGATGAAAAAATTCAATCCTGTCCTAAAGTATGGAATCTATTCTTTACCCCAGAGAACAGGTTGCTGAAGCAACTCAGCTTTACAGCCCATCTTGCCTAACTGCACAGTAAGGATTTAAGATAGATATATTCTGCTACCCAGGCCTTACTCCTGAAAGCAGATTTTTAATACAGCTCCACTTTGTCATTACTAGAAATTGATATTGCTAGCTGTGAAAAAGAAGAAAAAAACCTAGATGCCAAATACAAGTTCTGCAGATTTCAGGTGATATCAGATTTAAAAAAAACCAAACCAAACAACAAATCAAAACCAAAAATCCAAAACATAACAAGAATAATTTGAATTCTTCCCATTAATTATTTTCAAACTGGGGACAATACATTAAGGGTCATCATCTAACTCTCCCTGTTGATTTTTACAACCACAAAGCTATAGCACTCATTTCTTAAAAATAGACTTAAGGATAGCATATGCCTTCTATCAATCTATTTACCTGGCCAGAGTATCAAAGTTCTTGATCACACAAAGACGTTGCAAGCATGAGGACTATTACTGTCTGTTTATAGACAGAAACTGACACAGAGCAAGTTCAGGTGACTTGCTTTTGGTGAGAGGAAGTCTGCATCCAAGTTGGGGAGTAAATCTAGAATTTCTGCATCCCTATTGGACTGCTCACCATTAAGCTATCTTTTTTTCTTTCCTTGTCCATAGAAATATTTTTCAGCACAGTATGCTGAAGCCAGGAAGGTCAGCCAGGTAAAGTGAGGATTGATGATCTCATAATTAAGCCAATAAACAGTGACTCAGAATTGCTGAATTCAACTCCCAGCATTGGCAGCAACTTCTGTGTAATCTTAGGTAAGTCTCAATTCTGCATTTATAAAACTGAGCTTATTTTCCACACCACCCACCCCAATAGATGCATAGTGTAAACATACACTCATAAAAGACTGCAGCTGCTCACATTCTAAAGAAACAACAAAAAATATGTTATGATCGCACACAAACTCACTTGTATAGTGCACTGTCAAGTATACAGGTGTTTGGGTTTTTTAATTTATTTTAATCTTTCTGTGCCTTACTGGGTAGAATAATTCTTCCCTTATTTCACAGTTACAGATTGTCTATCAGTCATCAGAGCACTAGCTTCTCCTTCACTGAGACATTTTATCAGTACCTTTCTTAACAGGTCTACTAACCCAGACCAGTGAGGGTGTGTAAGAAGACTCTTACCAGTAATCCCCAAATGAAGTGATTATCTCTGTCACTCTGAAAAGCTGTTTCAAAATATTTGGTAGGCTTGTGCTTAATGGAAGGCACAGGCACTCCTGGCAAGGAGAAGCTGTTACCAAAGACCTTCCAAACTTAACAGCAGCACTGCCTGAGATTTATTTACCTGAGGAGCACTCGTTGCAACCAAAAAGGCATTGGTCCTTCCTGGATGATCGTAGTCATGCATGGCTGCAGCTACATAAAGAGCCATCAATTCAAGGGCAGGGATGTTGCCAGCTAGGCATCCGTAGCTGTCATCTGTAGGTGTGTATGTCTTCGAAAACACATAACCCATATGGCCGTGAGTGATGCCACTGTCAGAATCTGAGTGGAAATAAATAAATTTAAAAAAATTAATTCCTTGGCACTTTTTCAGTGACTTACTGAAAGAGATAGAAGGAACAAGGCAGGGAGAGAAGGAGCAAACTTACAATACATAACAGAAGACTGTACACATCCTGCCTCAAGGCTTCCTGATACTGTGCACATGATCCAGTGCAATAAGGAACACAACTGGAAAGAACAAATTCTGATCCCACCTGGGGAATCTTCCAGCCACCCAGAAGAGCCCGTTCTCAAAGTATGTAAGTTTCTAGTGAGAAGCCATGGATTCATGGCTATGCTGCAGCTTTGTGGGTAAATCAATCTTCCCACTCCTTCCTCTAATTGCTTCCCCATATAGATTAGTCTACAAGACACTAACAGTCCTTAGAGCGATGGACTAGCATTCAATTATGGTGCATGTTTTCCAATCCAAAGGTCTAGACTTTGGATCTTTGCTGATAATCCTCTTAACAGCCTCTTTTTGGAGCAGCTTGAACATGCCTGTCAGAGGCAGATACTGAGTGAGATGCTTTGCTAATTTAATCAGATTGAACGGATTTTACATGCAGCTGAATGATGTCTTTCAAATAACAAACATCAAAAAACCCCCAAACTCAACCCTTTTCATCCCACCCATTTCACCTCACCTACAAAGTCTCCAATAACCCTTGTTTATAAAACTTCCCAGGAAGAAAAATATTTCCCACCTCACCAAAACATCCTAAAGAGTTTCACAAATGATGCGTATGTGCCACACAAACACCACTAAAAAAAAGCAGAAGTGGTTTCTGTGGAGCAAACTCCTGCTTTTCCTGTAAATCCCTCAGAACTCCCACAAAATATATAGGCTCTCTAGTTGCTACAGCTGAACCTGGAGAAGTTAATATAAAGATGCAATAAGAACAGCTTCCTGAGTGGTGGAAGCTTCTTGAAACAGCAGATGAGTGGTCTTGCAAACTAGATGCAAAATGGTAACAAGTCTCTTTCCTGGGAGAAAGTGAGGAAAGACAAAGGAACACCTCACAACAGCCGAGCAGTGGCAAGTGCATGGCACCACCTGCATGCCCCAGCGGTTTTGTAATAGCAAAACAATGCAGGGTTTGAGGATTTAAAAGTCTACGCTGCTTCTGGAGCAGTGTTAAAAAGCACTGCTAATACAGTTTCCTAGGAAAAAAAGCTACCATAAAAATAAAGTGGTAACAAACATCTGTTATTAAGGTGGCCACAAACGCTTGCATTCACACATCATTACATGTAAAGTATTAGGTTTTGGAGGATCAGTTCCGTTCTCTTCAAAGTTACACGAACGTACCTTAACACCTCCAACATCCAAAATGCCACTGAACTTAAAAGTCTATATAATAAAAAGCACTGCACGCAATCTTCAATGGTTGGCTTCCTTCCAGCAAATTTCATGATAAAAGGTTTAAAAATGTGACATATATACTTGCACATTTAAATATACCTGAATCGCTTGCTGAGCCGTGATCATTAATCACAGTTGGGAGTCCTGGGATGGGCTGAGTAGTAAGGTACCAAACAGCATGTAGAACATCAGTTGCATGGATTCGGTTGTGATCTGTGATACAAATGACCCTGCTATTAAACATGCAGGAGATTTCCGAGAGGGAAATCAGCACCATCTAGTGGGTACCGCGTGGCAGTCAATCGAGCAGAGACAAAGCAAACATTATCACAGGCATGAAAAACAGCTGTATTCTACAAATGCACAGGGTTTTTTTGAAGGAAGAAATTAAAACATGGAAGGAGTCTCCTCTCCCCTGCCTTCCTCAAAGTATTAAGAACATCCTTCTGGAGACACTCTCCTCACGCAAAACCTAGAGGATAGCCCTGCACAGGCTGTTTAATGCCTTTCTCAGGAGTAAAGTTGGGATGGGCCTCTTGTGAAACTTGTACTGATTAATCCAACTGAGATAGTCACCATCAGCTTTGTGTGAATAACCCATTTTTTCAGTTCAGCAACCAGAAGAAAAAAGTGGTTAAGTCCAAACAAGTTGGAAACAAAAAACTGGAAGGTAAATTGATTTCGTATTAGACAAAATATTCTGCTTTACTAAAATGAAACACACTTAAGAAAAAACAAGGAAATGAAGGGTTAGATTCACAAAAATTCCTGAGACTCCATGAATAGTTAAGTGTTTTAAAAAAAGAGGAATGGCTCCAGTAGGATGGCCAGACTGTGGGGCATCCACCTATAGTCCCCTCAGGCTGTCATCGGCTGCTTCAAATCCCTGCTCAGATTCAAATCAAGAAAAGAGTTGAAATTTGGTCTCTCTTTTTCACAGAAGAGTCTGAACCACCTGGCTGGAAAGCATTTTGAGGTAGCTTTCCTTCGCTCCCTCCCACTGTAGCGATTGTTCCAATTGGTATTTAATATTTGAGAGAGAGACTAAAGGACTTATTAAACCAATGCCTCAGACATTTTTCTTGGAGGTGGGAGAAAACAGGGTGTCCTATATTCCTCAACACAAGTGTTACCCACCACCTAAAAGGGGTAATAACTTGCTCCCTCCTCCTGGGGAAAAAAAAAAAAAAGAGTATTTTTCAGTTGAAGCACTTTGGTAAATTTGATTTGAATTAGTAAATACTTCAGGGATGACTGAAACCTGTTTTTTCAGTGAATAAATGATCCACACTGAAAAATACCAGTCAAGCTGTAGTTGAATGGGATGCACTCATCTACTTGGCATATTTTTTCTGCTTTACAAGGCTCATCTCCTTTGGTAGCACAGCACTGCTACTGTGTAAAAATCCAACTTACTTATGGGGTCGCAATGTTTCAATAACCTCCAGTTGGGGCACTGGGGTATAATTGCATCATCAAGAAACAGTTCCTTGTACCTATAGTAGCTTTACATGGTTTCAGGCTTGCACAGAATTTTCCAGGAATTATTACAAAACAACATGAGACATTAAATACAGTTAAAAAAAACACAAGTGAGGTTGTGGTTCAATACCAGCCTCTGACTAGAGAGCCATCCATTTGTTAGTCATGTAGCAGAAGAAAAAAAGTAGCTGCTATAATGAGAGAAGAAAAGCTTCAATAACAAAGTGTGTAGAAAATACTCAACACTTTAGGGAAGCACCATTATCTGCTGGGAGTTTTTACTTACAAGGTATCTCTCGGTACCCACATTCCAAGGCATGAAAGTAGTTCATAAATTCCCTCACTGGTATTTTAAATGTTTCAAACAGCCCCATGTCTTCAAAAAGCCTGTATGATACCTGAAAAAACCAAAACAACCATCCTGCTAAATAGACCAGTAAAAAATCTGAAAATCAGATAAAAAAAATCATTGTCAAATTACTCCATGAAAACCTGCTTTCCTGGTAGTATTTTCTCAAGTACATTTGATCCAGCTATAGCTGCAGCTATTTGCATTTCCATACGGATGTGGTTACAGAGACAAACAGATGAGCTATTAGTACCAAACAGTCCTCCTCACTCTTTCATTACACACCTTCCAGATGTTCTTTTCTCTCTTTCAGGCATGTGAATCCCCCAAATTTTGCAAGGACTTCAGAAACATACCCACATAAAAGAAGATACCCAGAGGTCCTTGGTGTCTTGTGAAAAATTTCCCCACAAACTTTTCCAAGGAGCGTCCATGAACCAAATCAATTCCCAGAAAAACGGGGAACAAGTGAAGGAACGACAAAAGGAGAGAACCATTCGGATCCTATGCATTATCTCCTCTCCCCCATTTTGGAAGTGAAATGGCAAAAGTGACTTTGACAGGATTTCAGAGGCAGCAAGCAGCTTAGGAAGCAGAGACGCTCCAAATGTTCCTGCATGGAAAGATGACTGTAGACATCCAGGAGAGGATATACTGGATGGGAGAACGTGGTGGATGAGTGAAGGGGCGTTCAGGAGAGACGAGTACTCAGAAACGCAGCAGCTGCTGCAAAACTGGCACTTTTGAAGACAAGTTTAAACTTGACAATACAGAACAATGGGACGCAGTAAAATTACTGTCTGGCCTTTTAACTTCTTTCACAAATTGGACCCTAAAGCCTTTCAACTTCTTTATTTATTTACTGCTGTTAGCTAAATTCTGTCCTTTTGATGCCATCTGTCTGGTAACGATCTGCCTGGAGCTAAGCAATCTGAAGCACGTTTGGAATGATGAGTGCTATTCTGATAGGAAATTGTGACAAATTATGTTTCGCGTTTTACACCTGAATGTAAATCAAACGGCTACCCACACCTATTTCCTTCTGTATATTGTGTATATAAATTGGGACCTGTGAGCTGTACCTAGAGTTTAATAAACAGCAGCTTCAGGTGTCCTGCAACTACAGGTTTTTACAGTAAGAATAATAAAAAAGGACATGAATTTGCAGGCCTAATGATCTTCCCTGCCCCTGCCTCCCCTCCTAGTCATTCACTACCAGGAAAAAATCTGCATGTGAAGTAACTCTCTGGCAAAGCATTGCAATGGGCAGTGATGATGCAGAGACAGGTTGTGTGTAGTGTCTGACACCACCCAGGATGCCCCTCTAATGACACATATCTGGCCAGCTGGGGTTCTGCTGGTGGCCCCATCTCTTACTTCTATTCCTACCATGACTGCATAAGTGTCACTAGCAATGGAGCCAGAAAAATCACTGCTGGTGGTCATTTCTCTTTGTGGCTACGGCTGTTGGTCATACAGGGCAAAGTTCTCTATAGCAAAGGAGCTAAGGAACTACTGAATTACAGTGCTCTGGAAGACATAAGCTTAGAGTAAAAGGTAGAGCCTGTGGAAGGCAAAACTTTACTCTCTGAAAACCCCATGGGAATCTCCTGTACTGAGGCAGAGCGAAGAGACTGACTTTATGCACAATTTTGATTAGAAACTGCATAGAATTCTGCTTATTTGTCTGGAACCACAGCTGAAGTAAATCAGCTGGGATCCAAACTTCCAGCTACACAGAGATGAGCTATTTTACACTCTAGTCTTAGATTACTGAATACTGAATACAAATACTTTTTATTTCCAGCAAAATATCCATGGACAGAAACAGCAAGCATGAAGAAATACTATTCTGCAGGACCAAACCTTACTGGTCTACACTACCAATACTGGATGGGTATCTTCAATAAAGCATGTCATAAAAGCATGTTTTTCCTCCTCCTTGGATTGGGGGTGATGTAGGGGGTGGAATCCACAGCAGTTGGAAAGAAGCAAAGCTGACTGTGATGGAAACGAATGACAGCTTTTCCCCCTGACTTGGAGTAAACTGCTATTAAAAAAACCAGTTCTGTTTTTCCTTATGTTTCATTTTTCATTCTGTGGTCGTTAGAAAGCATAAAGAGCAAAGCAGGTTATTTAGACATTTGTGTAATGTTTTCTTTTTTTTTTTTTTCTTTCTCACCAAATGGAGAGGAGGAAGGGATAAGGGCAGGTCAGGAAGAGGAAAAAAGGGCATTGATGTCTTCCAAAAAGTTAAATAATTGAATTCTTTCATTTAAAAAAAATAAACACCCCCCCCACACACAGACATCCCACACCTCCAAACTGTGAAATTCTGCTTATTCATTGCTCTGGATTAACCATTTTTAAAGACTTTCGTCTTTTAAAATCCTTCCTCTCCAAACCACATGCTGCTTCATGAGCTCCCTGGCAGCTACCGTCCCAGGGGCTGAGCACAGCGCTCCTGCAGCCGCAGTGCGGTCCCCACTGCCAAGGACAAGCCCAGGGCAACTCCGCCAGCTGCCAGGCGCTTGGCAGTGGGTGCTCCATGTGGCCTCTTCCCTCCCGCCTCCATTTGCTGCTTGTTTCTGCAACGATTGCTAACGCTTCAATGAATCATTCATAACTCAGATACTTCAGGCAGCGCTGCCTCAAGAAGGACAAGCACTTCTCCCAGATGATTCCTAATGGAATCTTTTTTGGAAAGGGGGATCGTTATTCACATGTAGCTCCTCTCCTGGGTGTTGCAGGCACACACAGATGGGTCTTATCAGAGGACACATGCAAAGTTTGGGTCAGCAGTTCCCTACTCATTGTTTGGAGGTAACCCTCTCGCACTCCTTTTTTTGTCTCTTGCATTTGCTTTCTGCAAACGTGCATTTTAAGTTGTTGGCACCTGGTCTCTGGCTCTGACAAACACGACTCCTCACACAAGGGCTGCTGTGATGATCCTGGGAATATCCCATCTCCAAAGGATTGATTTCCCTCACTCCTTCATATAATGGCTGCAGTTTCTCTCTCCAGAAGTCATGCACGATGATGGTATGACCAAAGATTCCACTCAGCACTGCCCAGGTCCAACTCACATACACTGCAACGATGCCGCCCCATCACCGAGAGCACAGGAGCATCACTGGCATTGCTCACCTCTAGGGGACCAGTAATAAAAGCTAGGGAGAGACCTTGACTTTAGCCTATTCTTTTTCAATTTATTTGCTTTCCAAAGAAAATTAATTTCTCTTCCACAGGTTTTAGTCTTATAGGAACTGTAAGAAGAGTGTTAAGTTTAACTGAAGACATTAGCTAACTTTATGGCCTGTGGTGAAGCATCAACTCAGCTGGAGAGCTTTGGTGTTCCTTTCTGAAATGAGACTGGTATGCAAATTCCTTTCTAATCCCTGTCATGCATATTCGTTAGTGTCACATTTAGAGTGCTTGCCACTGTATTTTGCACAGATGCTTTTATGGCCGCTGACTGGTTTGGGGTCTTTTTATATGTCTAAATCAATTTAAAATTCCAAAAAGAAGAATGAGACATCTCAAGCAGCTTTAAAGATGCTAAGCCAGCATTTGCTTTCTAAACTGAATGCTTCCCTAGAGGCACGTGTCAACTCTGCTTTGTTCCGTCTCATAAATTTAACCTAGCAAGACAAACACAGTTAATTCATCTTGTTAATTTACTTACTTTAATGGATGAGCCCGTTTAATGGGAAAATACAGAGAATAAATCATTAGAGCTTTTGTTTTCCTTTGTTCGTATTATCCCAGGATTTAAAAATTATACAAGAAAAAGATTTAATTATTTCATTTTTCTTATTTCTGAAAATAATTTTATTAGGAACATATGAGTAGGTGGGGGAAAGAACTAAAGGAACTATATTTTATGAACAAGGTTGAGCTTGCTATATTCTGCTCTTAGGGAGTGGGAATTATTACAAACAGTTCATACAGAAAATGTTGGATTTTGATCACAAATATTATTTATTAAAACTTCACTATTTTGTTTCACAGGTCTCATTTTGTGGCACTGCAAAACGTATAATGTGCTCAGAACCTGTGCAAAAAGCCGATGCTGGGAAACATGAGTGTGGAGCTTTAGTGCAAACTGAGGGAGGCACAGGGGAATTGTCCTGAGAGGTACAGAACTCCACGCAACTTGGTAAAGCCCTTAAAACCTAGAGAGGTACCCATGTAAAACCAGAACAAATTTTGCCTTATCCAAATTGTTGGTTATGCCATTAAAAAAAAAGTTCTGTTTTTCCTTATGTTTAATTTTTTATTCGGTAACGTGCTTTGCTGTTAGAAAACACCATGATCAATATGATCTTCCCCAACACTGGACACTTTTAAGATTCAGCTGGACAGGGTGCTGGGCCATCTTGTCTGGACCGTGCTTTTGCCAAGAAAGGTTGGACCAGATGATCCCTGAGGTCCCTTCTAACCTGGTATTCTGTGATTCTAGAAGGGTATTTTAATCATATGCTCACTGTCTAGTGCAAAAGTGTCTCAATGATCTTCACTGAATTTATATCAATATCCACATTCAGCCATAGTTTGACTGTTTCTTTAAAATTAACCTAGAGAGCTGGCAGACTGGTTAAACATAGATGTTACTTTCCAAGCTACGGAACGATAAAAGGCAGACCACAGAATAAATTTGAATTCATGCTGTGGTTTTCTTGGTTGACCACTGGATAATTGAATGTAGCTGAGTAACAGTTAAACACCAAGGAACCAAGATTTGATACAGCACTCTCTGGAGCTTGTTGCACTGAGATCTGCCTGACACACTAATCACTGTGTTTGTGGGGGATGTTAATTGTCCCACATTATACCAATTAACATAATCTCTTCTTTCCAACACTCATCACTAAATAAAGCCCTGTAAAGTGATACTAGATCAGTCAGATTCTCTTGGGGTTTTATCCCTTCCATCCTTAAATATAATTACTTGCCTTTCCTGTTTAATAAACCTTCATACTTCCATAAGAAAAAAAATGGCTCATTTGTCAGCGTGCCAGGAAAAGGGGCATAACAGAGCAGAAAGTTCAGCCAAGAAAGTGATTATGGAAGTGACATTAATCATGCTGGGTAAAGATGGGCTGTGTCAGTACCTGCATTCAACATAAAGGAGAGAACGAAAAAACGATAGCTGAAAGAACGACTAGTAAGCTCTCGCATCCTGATTCATAGTAAATTATTCTTCCCTATGTAATAATGATATGAATTTACTATCAAAGTGCTGACTCTTTAAAGGTGAGGGAATATAGCAAGGATTATTTTTTGCTCCACTTCCTGAGACCTTGCTTTCTTGCACAGCCAGACTGAAATCTCCAGTATAAAAAAGGACCAAAGTTCTGTATTTCCTGTATCAACTGAATATATTTACTGCTTAGCCCTCCCATGCTGAACCCCACATGAAATCCTGTCACAAAGAACAGTAAAGTGTGGCAGCACCTCCTGCAGATAGAAGTGAATATTCAGAAAGGTTTATGTAAACTCATTGGCAGAGAGCAGCAGGCAAAACAGGTGTGTGTTTTTTTCTTTCACACTTTTAAATTTAAAAATATAGAAATTTAAAAGTAAGGAATGTAATCAGATGGAGTTCATATTGCCAGCTTTGAATTAGGTGGCGGGGATTATTATTCATTGGATGACCAGCTTGAAAGGACAATGGGTCATAACACTACTTCTTCTAAACCTGTCAATAATCTAGCCAGTAACTGCAGACAAGACAGCCTTCTTACCTGACTGAGAATCCGACCACATTTCTTTCCGATTTTGTCCACCAAATCAAAGATCGGGAAGTTCCAACTATTTAGCTGCTCCATCAAAGGATCCAAGTTGTCCATAACTAGAGGCTCAGGAGCAAGTACAGGCTTGTCCTATGCCAGCAATCAGAATAAAGACAAACTTTAGTTCTGTGAAGCATCTTATGCAAAAATTTATGCTCCTAAAAAGTAGGGTCATGTTAGCATCATCTATAACCTGATGGTACTTAGCTCAGCGGAGATGTCCCCATTTCTACCAGCCCTGCAGCTAGTCACTCTCCTTTATAATTTGTTTCACTTGAATGAACAGGAAATTCTGTATATGAAACATCAATCTCTGAACTTATCCACGAGACACATTCATTCATTCATTCATGGGAATCGTTGATTCATTTCCACGGGAGTCTGTCTTCTTTATTGTAAAATTTGCTGCAGTATGGAGGGAAAAGCATTCAGTTTCTACTTCCACATCAGGACCCATTCATATAATCTAAAATGGCAAATGGAGCTTGGTCCAAGTGAAGAATCGCACTTCTTAAACTGAAACTTACCTGTTTTTCAAGGTCTGCAAATAAAAGATGGGGTGTGCCCCTCCTTCCATATTTCTCCCTGTATACTTCCTTGAATTTCATTATTAGTAAGAAACTGCAAATGAGTAAATGCCCAAATATCTCAAGAAAAATACCTTCTTTCAGCATGTCCAACTCTCCAAGTCAACAGATTACAATAAATTTTTCAAGAGTTCATGCCAACTTAAATTTATTAATTCCTTTGTACAACAGGGTGTGGAAAATTTAACTAAACAAAGTTTTGCCTCTACATCTCAATCAAGCTTACAGCTGAATACACTTGTCGTGAGATGGTAAGCACTTCTTCATTATACTTCAATGTTTTTATGTTCAAGACATGCACCAGCAATACTATCATGCAGCACCCTCAGACAAGTCTTAATTTGTTTTAAAATAAGGACCACTGCATACGTTAGCCAAGACTGCAAGGCCATTGAGAAGCTGAAGTGGCTGAAAAGGAAGACTATATATCCTGCTGGTAGTCTGAGAAGACAATTTCTCTTCCTTCCAATCTATTCCCTATAAAGGCAACACTAACAGAGAAGCCAAACCTTTCAGAAGCCTCATGCCAGATTGGCAAACGTAATTTTATTCATCAAAATAGATGGCTGGTGGCCAGGGCTTAGAAGCTCTCACCCATTTCAGTGGTTCCTTTCAACTCTTGAAAGTCAATCCTCCTACTGCAATGTGGGAGCCTGCTGCAACTGTTGCTTAAAACCATGGTCACAGTCTTTAGACAGCGCTAGGTTTGGTTTTTTTTAAATACATACTATTGTGTGAGTGGAACTTAAACAAGCTACCTCAGGTGGTATCAAGGGATGCAGAATGATGGTCTCAGGCGTGTACGTCCTGCAGACAGATCCCTTCCGTGTCTGCTCTTTGGAGCAATCTGTCTCATCATCATTTTGTACAATATCACTGCTGTCACTGTTGTTGGTCTCGTAGTCAGAAGTGGCTTGCGCGGGATCATCTACAACACAAATCACAAAGCTTGTTGTGTGAACAGCAAGGACTGCATCAAAGTCATCCTCTGACCTTCTGAATAATGGCAACAGGATCTCTGACTCATAATACATATGTGCTGCTTGGCTGGGTCCAAAGTTGGACAATCTGTCCAAAGGCATTAAAGCATACACCCTGTGGAATGTAAAAAACGGGATCGGGGATTGAAGAGTGAGAATAATTTTGAAGACCGTTATTTAAACTGAGTCAGTTAGATGAGGGAAACCATATTTCCTTTATATTTTAAGTCTATTCTTCATGAGCATTTTGCACATGTTGTACATACAAAAAAGGAAAGGAGCCTCAAAGACAATTTGCATGGTCTCACCTACATATGTTCTCCTTTTATGACAGACAGGCATCTCTGCCCTTTCACTGAATGATTATTGAATTTTAAGGGATGCGGGGTTTTTGAAGGACAAAGAATTACCTGTTCTGTTCAGGGTGTGTGTGGTACCATCATTTCTATCTAGTGTCCCATCACCACCTTCTATCTGGGTATAGGGTCTGCCGCAGCTGAAACACATCAAGAAATAGGCACCATATAAAGAACCATGCACATTAGACAGTCTTATGCAAAATGATTTCCCGCTGGCAGTGTAAGATTATGTCATACAGCGTAAGCTATGGTACAGGGGGTATTCTACAGACAAAATTACAAGAGCGAGCTGAAGTTTTATTGGAAGCAAAAATGCAAAAAATATGAAAAGAGCTTGGATTAATTGGTTGCCACCATTAAATTTGTGTTATCAACAGTAAACCTACACCACCTGATTTTTTTTCTTGATGAATTTTGTATTCTCTAAGTGTCTTGCCCTTACTGCAGTAACAACATACCAAATACATCAGAACCAAGGGGGTGTTTTGGACAGAACATGAGGTTAGTAATCTGGCATCCAGACATTTAGCAACAAAACAAGAAGACGGAGTTTGCTTCATCATTCCCAGAACAGAAAGCCATTGCGTGAGGGATCACAATATCATGGCCCTTCCAAATTACTAGCTCTCCCCTTCCATTAAAATAATTTATTCCTTCTGTGTGATTCTCTTTAAGCCCTAAATGTGAATTCAGTGCCAGATGGAACATTTCAAAGCACAATGTCCCAATATGACTGAGTCTAGAACCTGCAGGCACAATGTTATCTCACAAACATGAGAGAACTTAACAAATCTGAAGCCTCATTTAGCAGTATTATATTAAGTGTGCCCATGAAAACCTGACATTTTAACATGCCTTTCTTTGGTTCAAGTTGGTATTTAGTGGCCTATCTTATATATAACAGCCTCTGCAAAGCAACTATTACAAAATTATTTTGTTTGGTCAAACTTTGTACTAGAAACTTTGTACCAATGTAAGCTCACCATATGAAAATGGCTGAAATCCTATGCCAGACGGCTTTTGACTGGGTCAACCAAAACATATTGTGGAGCTTGGTAAGCCCTGCAAACATAATGAATTTCTGAAAGAATTTTAAATAAAAATACATATCTGTATACAATGATACTTGTAGCGCATAGCCAAGCAAATAAATCCTGTATCACCCAGCTTTATAAAAAAGATGAAAAAAAGTATTAATTTCTCTCTCCCACATTCCTTGTGGTTTCCATAAGGTCAATGCTAAGAAGCCAAAATGTAAAAGTAAAAGAAAAAGAGAGCCTTTGAATTGTTGTAAGGCTACAAAGCTTCTGCATCATTATGAGTGTACCTCTTTATTTCCAGAACATATACAAAATCACAGTGATTTAGGATATATGGTCCACATAAAACACTATATTAAAAAAAAATAATTACTGAGCTACCTAGTAGAACACTTGAAATCTGCTCTATGTCAGAAGTAAATGTGCCCACACAACTTTAACACAACCCCTGTTGTGTAATGCCCACAGGCATTACAATATACTTCTTAATTACAGGATTGTTTAACATTTTTTCCACAGAATTTCTGCCTCATCCACTAAGCAGAATTAAAAATTATTATCTACAAGTTATTTTAACAGCATTGCCTAGTATATGTTCTTGCTTAGGACAGTTTTCACACTGTTGTCCTACAGCATTTCACTCTGTAAGTTAAAAAAAAAAAAAAAAGTACAGTAAAACTTCCTTTGTCTTGATGCCACTGCCTGGGTGGATCTGATCTAAAGCACTGAACCCATCAATAGTTTATTTCCTCTTTTGTTTTTGTTGGAGGAAGGATTGGTTTAGTGGTGGCAGATGTTTGCTGACTTGGTATTATTTTGTAGCAATGCCGTTTTTTGGCAGTAATTGTAGGGGACTGCATACCACGAAGACTAGCAATCTACAACGTGAAAGCTCAGACATTAAAAGATTTATTTCCAATGTGTGTTAATTTAACTCTCTCAGCTTGTCTTAGCTATTTAATGTCTATGGGGTTTGGGTGGTTTTTGTTTTAGGGTTGGGGTTTTTTTTGCCTTTTTTTTTTTTAAATTGTGCTTATATTACTAAGAGGTGCGTTATTTATGTGCTGCTGGTTCAGCGTGTATCTGCGGATATGACATCTCTATATACTAATGGCTAGAAATGTGACGGTGCTTTTATGATTTTTCAATGGATGTTAAAGAGATAGTGATTATTAGTAATAGTGGGCGCCAATTCTATTAGTAGTCATGACACCATAATATTTTGAATGTTTGTTTCAAATAATCAACAAAAAAGCCTATGCCAGCAATGTAACTATTTGTAATGCTTACACATATGTAAATGCATGCTTAAACGTGTACCTAAATGCGAACCTAAATTGCTATGCAACCTACACAGATCACCTAAGACAGTAGCCACATAAAAGCTAATGAGCATTTTACCAATGATTACATTGAAATCAAAGTCTACAAATATCAAGAAAATATATTCCATTACTATCTACAACAACCTCACATTGATATACTTTTCTTTTACTTTTTTATGCTACTGTTAACTGTTTTCTCTAATGGAAGGCTTCCAGCGATAACTGTTACTAGTTAAAGTAATAATATTTTGTTGAAGTAGTAATAAAGGCACAGTTTAACAGGACAGTAGCACATTTATGGTATATTTCTTATGTGTAATATAGTGTTAATTTTAAATGAATCAGTGCAAGCCCCAGTTTTGCAAGACCTTTGAAAACCTTTAAAAAGCACTTAGTTTCTACTTAGTCACCTCTAACTGCATCTTAAAAGCCTGTCAGGATCGTAGTCTGAACTCCAGAGAGGATGAGTCCCTTGAGCAAACTCACAATCTCAATTTTGACTTTCTCACATCCACTTCTGAGACCTGCACACAGCATACCATGACAGATGCAAAGTCTTGTGACTGAGGCCAGAAACTAAAAACTACTTTCAAAGAGAGTCAAACTTGGTAACATTTAATGTAGCACATTGCCTCAGATGACGTGCTGTCCGCTGACTAGCCAATAATCATAAATCAATCACTACTATAACCAAAAGTAACATCTAATGAGTAAGGTAACCTTGAAACTGCACTGGAACAGGCTGCTAAGTACCAGTGTTTCCCACTATTATGAACTGGACACATATTGCAAACTCCAGTAATCTAAATTAACAGCTGTTAACATAAGATAAGCAGAACAACTTTTTTCCAAAATGCTGATTTTGCAGAGTTGGTCTACGTAATCTAATCATGGACTACTTGAAAGTGTGAAATTAAACTGTGTTACTGTAACTCTCAGCAGTAGGAAGAATTCACCTGCACTGGATTTAATAAAAAATCCCAATGCTACATAGTCTGACTCTGCCCTAGGGAGGGCAGGATCCACCCCTTGTGAGAGAGTGCTCAAAATGACGCAGTCTTCAGACATAAGGTGTTCTTCAGACAAGAACACCTTTATCAGAAGGCTACAGGCCAGCAGCCTTTAATCCCTAACAGTCAGATTTTTCTGTCAAACATCAGGTGCCAGTTGTGAAAGATTTGGCCTGTGACTGAAAGTCACTGAAAATGACTGTTTGTGTTAAAGGCATAGCATCAGAAACACAAGTTGCTAACATGAAATCCAGCTTTAGGATCTGCGAGTTATTGATGATGAATTCACTTATGAATCAGACTGTGCAACTGATGCGAGTAAAAGCTGTAAATGTAGCTAACCGTCTTCCACTTTAAAAGCACTTTGTATCATCCATCTACACAATTACTCATATACTAAGAACTGCTTAGATATAGTGAAATATCAACATACAATACCGCAGCAAATCACAAAAATTTCCGTGGGCCAAAAGAGCTTTTTCATGAGATCCACGTGAAATGATTCCAACGCATATCAAATTATTATATTACCTGCTGCAGATGACAGAGGGGCTAATAATAGGGTCTGACAGGCTAGGTGCACTCTGAGTAGAAGTTAAGACTTTGTGTGGCTTTAAGCTTTGCTTGGTGTCAGTATCTGTAGAGTCTGGAAACGACACAGAAGATGTTTTTCCGGTAGGACTCGTGGCAGGCGTCCCCTGAATTGGTGAATGGCACGGGGAGGTGAGAGGTGAGATATTTGGCGGGATACCTGGCAAAAGAAAAGAGTCTTGTCAATTAAAAGAAGTGGCAGATGGTTGTATGAGTTCACTGTACAGAAATACTCCTCTTGAGATGCACAGGTACCAGCACAGCTTCCAAATGGAAAGAGAAAAGCCTGCTCCACTCTGAGCCAACCTGTCGGCTGTCACAGAGAAATGAAGCTCCATTAATTTCAGCTGCTTCTACCTGCTGAAGATCTGGCTCAAAATATGAAGCATATTCTCCCTGTTGAGGAGGACACACTAACTGGCAGGCATGAAATGAAAGGCATGCATTAGTGGCATGACTACTGGTATCAACATGTTTTTGCGACAGAGATACCAAACTTCAAACAGGCAGTTCCCAGACCCATCTGCCACTTCCCATTGCTTCACTGTCTCCATCCGTAAAGCAGGGACAAGAAAGGCTGACACACATTCCCAGAAAATTTGAATTTCTACATGTGTGAAGACTAGCAGTAAACCAAAAAAAGCAGTATTTAGTAGTCACACATTATATGAATATAAAATATTGCACTTACAGTGCCATTTCTGCATTCCTCACAAATTTTGGCCCTGATCTTGTTCAGCTTGAGTTTATTTTTCAGTATCTGTTGCTCACTACGGGAGACTTATGACCATTACCTGTACCACATGATATTCTACTCCTGAGCTATTGTGTCAGAAACTGTCAACATCCAGATGTGTGAACACCAGCAAGATACAGTTCTCCCAATCCCGTTCTATCTAAGCGCTGCTGTCAAGATGAACTGCATCAACCAGTCCAGTGTTCAAGACAAAGTTCTGCCTTCTCTTCGAATCCACTTTACATTTTCTAGTCGAATTCAAAAAGATCCCATTCACAATAAAGTGCAGGGGAGCAAAGATAATCTATCTTAAAAGGAAATGCATGTAAAGTGACTGAACCTCCTGAGCTTTGTTCTAAAAGTTTGTAGGAACTCAGCCCCAGTTCATTTGTCCTGTTCATCTTCAAAGCCAAATGATATAAAGAGCTTGGGAACTTTAACTGGTTTTACATTTGAATTGTGCCCACTATCTAAATGCATTCCAGACACAAAAATTATCTTAGAATAAGGCAATATGTTGATCTAAGTTTACGAAATACTAATCTTGCAGGATATCTGTATACAGTTCCAGTGTTGTTTTCCTGATAACGACTTACTGTGATATGAGGGTAAAATATGATTTACTGTTGACAATCTAGGAGTTAAAAATAATCTCTGACAGTTACTACACTGTAATTTTGAGATATCCAACATCTCCTAAATTTTGCTAAGAGTATTTCTTCAGCAAACATGTGGCATGTACTACTGCCTTAATTCAATGATTGCAACTAGGATATTATGCTAGTCTTGAGATCAGAAACCTACAGCCTACAGAACAATTAAAAAGTTATCAGATGGCCATGACATATGGAAATTGCTTTAAAATACAGAAAGCCTCTGTTTCACATTTACTAATTCTTTGAGATATCTGCTTTCCATCCAACAAAAATATGTCTTTAAAAACATTTCACAGACTGTAAGATGCACAGGGGATTGAGTTGGATTGTTATCTATCTTTGAGCTATATGTCACTAACTAGACTTCATGACTGTTAGAGAATACAATATATAGTCATCTTTCAACAATTTAAAGCAAATCCTGGGATTTTAAGCAGCAAATTTCCCAATAATGTTTCTAATCACAGCTGGCTTTCTACTGCTAGTCTGGGGTCCTGTCTCTTGAAATACGTCTGGCTCTGTTTTTTTTTTAAAGAGTAATATACCAGAGTAGATAACCAAAAAAAAAAAAAATTACCAGAATAATGCAAACCCACTTTCAATAATCCAACATTTAACCACTTGTTGGCAAAAGTGAGAGAAAATGTGTCCTGCTACAGAAAGGAATTTTGAATGATCAACCTAAGAGAAGATGAACATTACAGGGAGAACTTTTTAAAGTACATCCATCTGCTTAGGTCCTCCAGAACTTTTACACATGTGCAGCATTGAAGAAATAAAGCAGTAATTTGTTTTTGTGATGTGAAGTTACATATGAAGACCCTTGAGTTTACCTGAGAATTTTGCCAAAATAGGTATAGGTAGCAGTATTTAAAATGCTAATGTTTTCATGCATAATTAAAGAACATTTTGTAAATTAACAGATTTACAGGTTTATCTAGATCAGCTTCTACCAAGGTTTATTACATATTGCCAATGGAGCTAATATATGAAAGTCTAATTTATATTAACTAGTGCAAATTGAAGCAATCCATCAGCTGGAACATAAAAACAAATTCTAATTACAAATGCATGATGGCAAACAGTATAAAATATCAAAATATCACTCTTATGCATAAAATGCTGAGCCAAAATTTCTATACTCTTGTGGATCAGTGCCCCTAGGAATTGCTTGTGATGGAACGAGCTCTCCCTTCATCACTGGGGAGCTCATGCTGTTGACTATTAACACTTTCTGGAAGCAGAAGACTAAATGTAAAACTGACTGATGGGTCTGGCAAGTCTAATTTTCTATGTATAAAATATTACACACCCACACACACACACTCCCCCCTTTCAAGTTAATAGGTTCATCTCTGAAAATCGCAAGTCCAAGTTGAATTTGTTTTGTTCTAAAACAAATTCCTGGATTCTTGGTACTATATCTCCATTATTTTCCAGTTTCAATTTTATTCATTTGCCTATGTGCCTATTATCTTTCAGGATAATACTGTGATACTTAATCTTCATTGTGGTATAACAAAGCATCTTCTGTACAAGAGGAGATTAAATAAACTCTTCAGTTTGAAAAGGAGATGCGATGTGACAGTGCTAGATATGCAGAATAATTGTGCAGCTCTATCTTCAAACCCATCTCTAAGTTTGGGTTCTTTGACTTTTCCAGTGTCAGGCCTCAGGCACCTATCAATTTCCACCTGATGTCTGGGTGGTCGGTATCTCTGAATAACATTCTCTCAACACTATTCCATGTTTGGAAAAAAAACTGGGCCAATTTAAAAAAGGAAGGCCTTGTGATCACTTTGAATTACAAGTTAAAGCATGGGTAAACATTACTTTATCTTGCATTTGTACAGGGAAGAGAACCACATCACTATGGATTAAGAGTAAATCATGGCACCCATACTGCACGTTTCATTATCAATTAAGAAGTCACCTTCTCAATTCCTTTCCAGTTAAAACAGGAGTTTATTCTGTTAATTCAGTTAATTATTCAGTTAAAACAGGAGTAATTTTTTTAAAGGCCCTAAATGCTGAGTAAAAAAGCCCATATTTCTCAGCTCTAAAAATCAGTAAGAACTACCTGGGCTCTCTCAATAAGGCATATACAGAGACAGACCTCTGAGTTATAATGGCTGCATCTTGGAGATGTTTGCGTAAGACAGGTCAGTTGTTGCCTACAGCTCTGAATGGCACTATGTAAATTCAGGCAACCTCAGTCAGGCAATAAACACAGACAGTTAATTTAAAAAATGTTATAAAAAACACTCTGTTCTCAGCCTTGTTGTAGTCAAGGGAATTACATAGATAAAAATCACAACACGATTTAGTATCTCACGTGCCACTTCATGTCATGACTAACCTCTATAAATCACAAAAGTCAGAACATTTACAATGGCATCACTATGAGCTCTAGTATTTGAAGCCACTGTTGGGTTGGTTTTTTTTTAAATAAAGGAAATAACTATATTTATATTGATGGAAAAGTAAGAAAAGACACAGACTGGACAGAGACCAAAAGCAGCTACACGTGCTAGTCAGGGGCAAGCAGCTAAGCGAGCCTGACAGAGCCACAGATGCCCACTCACCTTGACGGCTCTGCCTTTTGGCATTCAGGTGGTTGGTAGAAGACATGGCATAGGAGGTGGAAAAGGACCTGCTCTTTGTGATTGTCATCAGAATTGAGCTGTTCCAGGAGTCAGCGCTGCAAAACCAGAGCACAAAGATGCATCGTTCAAGACAGTAAAAAGCCTAAATGGCAGATCTTAAAAAGTTAGGAGTCACAGCAAGAAGTATGTGATACTGAGATGGCACAAAATCTGACGAGGAAAACAACATCTATCTGCTGGCTGAGCTGTTATTTGTGTGGTGCTTAGTATTGTATTCAGCAAAAATATTTACAATGCAGACAAGTCCAAAGCTGGACTTCCTCAGTGCTGAGGCTTATTCACTTTATTTATACAAAGATGTCTTCATTATATTGTTCTGACAATACAAAGAGGTTTAAACGTTGACTTGAAACAAGTTAAATTTATATTCTCTTTTAACGCCTCCTTACAACAGCCAGAAGCGCCAGAAGTTCTCAGTGTAAATGAAAAATCAGCCTCCCCTGACTACTCTGCTGCAACTGCCAAGGCAGATACCCAGTAACCCTTTGGGTGCTGGGGGAGCTCCTCAGGAGGCTGGAAGAGGCTCGGAAGAGCCCTGCATCACTGTTGGTAGTGGTGTGCCTCTCCTCTGGGCGAAGCACCCCATGCTCTGGCCAACTGAAACGCATGCTGCATTCTCAAAAAAAAAAAAAATCCTATTGACAGACCCTGAAGACATTCGTCACTGGTCCAAGAGAAACTCACTGAAAGAAAATAGGGTGCATGCGGCTGTGCGCGTGGGGAACAAATGCTGGTCCCCTGCAACAGGATGGGCACGTGCTTTCAGCCTTCAGGCTGTAACTTCTGTGTACCAGAAGAGGCCAAACAATTCTGTAAGGCAGGAGAATGGTATTTATCATTGTTTTCCTGAATGACACCCATCAAATGTCAGCTGCTTGCAAGGACATAGCACTGGTTCTTATCACAAGGCCTATAACTTCTCTGGACAGATCCACTCTGCCTCTTAGGCTCCACATTTCTCCTCAGCCTCACATCCAAGTGATGAGATGACAAGCAAGGCAGAAGACAGCCTTTTAAAGCAGCCTAGTCCCAGCTGAACTTGGTGGGGGGGGGGAAGAAAAACAGTGTTCTGAAAGGAAAGAGCATGTAACATTATCTTAACTCTACAAACACCTTATTGTTTTGGAAGAGCAAGTACTACCTACAAAATACTTGCTGGTTGCCTTCATTGACCCAAATTCCTGAAACCTGCGATGAAGTAAGATGAAGAAAGAATCCAGCTGATTTTTAATTATTTTGTTTGTTTGTTTTGTGGTTTTGTTCTTTTAATTGACAGGAAGAATATAACACACTGGCCCACTATAAAGAAAACCAAAACCAAACCAAAACAAAACCCCCCGAACCACATCCTTTGACTTCTTAAGAGAGAACCACTGCATTAGAAGTGACAGAGGGAAGGAATGTGGAAGCTCTGTTTTTTCCCTTCAATTACTTGAAGCTATAAGAGGACTATGTCTTACCAGTTTAGTGACACGGGGAAGGAAGAATACAGGATTACTAATCTTAAACAAAGATTTAAGGGGGACTTTTGCAAATATTTGACTATAGAAATCTAGAGGTGATGTCCCGGACTGTGAGGAATGTGTTGCAGATTTTGTAACTGCAGAATCTGCCACAGCGCAATTCCAGTGTAGTTTCCTCTCTGCTACCCTTCCTGACATGAAATATTCCTTTCTCTGTGACCTGTGGCGTGCATGAATTTGGCACAGAGGAAGTGGCAGATAATCAAGATATTTTTGCTTCCCCCTGCAGTTCAAAATTCTTTTCCTTGAAAGCAAATCTGTATTGGTCTGCCAAAATTTTTAAAGCTAGACTTATAGGATTAATTTTTCCCCTTTCTGGAATACACATTGTTTCTCCTACTGTAAAAGAAGAACTGCAAACAGTAGGCTGGGAGGCTTGACAGCGCTATAATTACACAATTGGCGACATTAAACGTAGGAAGAATTGATTGTCTGCTTTGTTGGCTCATCATGTAGAGTTATATAACAACCATAGAAAAGGACCAACAATAATATTTAATTGCTCTCCTTCTCCTTCTGATTCCCATCTTAGGATGCTTACATACTATGTGAGAGTCTGCGATCAACAGTATAAATCAAAGACACCCTGGGAACCAGAGGTCGGTGACTGAAGAACATTTCCATTTGGTTATAGCTTCTTTATATTTACTTTTACTGAGATACATGGGACTCCTCACAAAGGGAACTTTGGCTAATCACGTATTTTTCTTGTACCAGACATTCAGTATACTCTGCAGGCTGCCTTGAGCACCTAGGCGCCCTACATGAGAGCCTCCTCTATGGGAAAGTTTTATGTGTCTGGAAGAAAGACTGGCCAAAGCAGCTCTCTGGGGCTGCATTTGCCCACGTTATCCCAAGAGCGAACACTGGTGATGTCGGACCTTCTCAGGTCCTATCTTTTTCTGTACTACTGGCACCAAATTTTGAGTTGCAGAAAAACATGCGAGTCTTCTGATATCATGGCTTCGAATTCTCTTCTTGAATTTGCTGCTTTTGCTCTCTTCTTCCTTTTCCCATAGCAAAGCACACTCTCTTCTCATCCACCAGCTCCAAGATGACAGCCTTTGCTGAGGTGGGATGGGGACGTGAACTTTATTCTTACAGGCTGGCACCATAACTACCAGGCTGCATGACTGCCTGCCTTCTGTTCTTCCTCTGAAGGCTCTGCCTCTTTCTGACTAGAGTATAAAAATATCCACGGAGCCAGAAAGGAGGAAATCCTGTTGAAATAGCTATGCAACATCTCCCAGTTCAGTGCCTGGGACCCAAGCCTCTCTTCTCTCAGATGAGCACCCTTACCCCAAGACTAACAGCCATTCCACTCCTTGCTTCATGGGCTGCTACTGGGTTACCTGCCACAGCCCTTGTGGAGGGTTAAATGTAACTCACCTCAGGCTATCTCATAGCATGGAAGTCCCAAAATGTGAGGTGCCTAGGTCTGAATGCCCTCAGGCAGAGAAGCAACTTTATTAGGGTAATCCTCTGCAAATGCCCTAAACCAGTCAGCTGCTGGCTGTAAGCAAGTGAGCAGACACAAGTTCTCTCCCTCTGTTTCATGGGAGGCCTATGATGCTGGCTCAGGGACCAGGCTCTGAGAAACAGAGAATGGGGAAGAGTGAGAATACCTAACTGATATAGTCAATCATAAGGGGCTACAGCCAAAAGATAAACACCCGTCTCTTCAGGACAGTGAGAACTAATGTGCTTCTGGGTAACTCTGAAAGACTTTGAGGGACGTCCTTTAGGAAACTGGAACTAAATTTTGGGTTGGGCACAAAAAGGAGTAGGTGGGTACCTCAGCTTATGCAAACCTCTTTGTAGAGCTAGTGCTCTGTTTCTATGATACGCTATATGAACATAACACGAAACTGTATATGTCATGGTTCCATCCAGAACTCTTTTATCCAGGCAAGAAAAACAAATAATGTACAGTTCCTCCAGAGATTTTGCTGAAATCCATTTCAAGGCTTTATTAATTATTGCTTTGTAGTTGTGTCTCTTCCAGCACCAGCACCTGCTTACATAACCCTTGAAAATGTGGGGCATTGTAAATGAATAAGTAAATAAATACATCATAAATAGAAGCAGGCACTCAGTCTGCAACCCAACAAAACACCTGTGTTTATTCGCTTCTCGTGGCAAATCAGGAAAAGCCTTTTAACTAGATGAGACGCTTGGGATTAAGGATGGGACAGTTGGGATTCTGAATCCCAGTAGCTAAACACTGTGGACAATGGGAAAGAAGTGCTCCACCGCAGTGCTTAAAATTAGGGAAAGTAAGGCAACCCTCTTGCAGGAACAATTTACACTGTCCATTTCATTTTCAGCTTTGCTTTCAACCTCTACTAGTAAATCTTCCTTTGTAATTTAAGTCCTCGATTATACATGGGGGTTTTTTTCCCAATGGTAACATGTCTATTTAGATACTGAACTTCTCCCCACTAAATCACTTTTTCACTTACCTAACTCAATGTTTTATATTGCTTTATCTACTGTTGGTAGATGTTTATATGCTGATAATGTTTTATCTACTGCTGGTACTGTATTTGCATGAGTTTGTTCAGGGAGCTCTAAGTACTTGTTATATTCTGGAATTAAGTGTGTACATGGGATGCAGGGCATGTACAGTGGTGTACAGTCTTACGATACTCCATTTCAATGGACAGAAAAGCACAAAACTGTATTTTACGACGGTCCACTTGAAATCAGGATTTGTGTTCTGGAAGTCAGTATCCAGAGGATGGAGAAGTGCTTTATGAACTGATTCAATGACAGGACCACATCACTAGGTGTGTCCTTAGAAGTGATGTTCATCAGCTGGGTTACTTGTTGGAATTGTTTCTTGGTTGGCTAATATCCATGAAGGAAATTGCTGCTTATCAAGATGACTTTAGCCCCATATCTTGCCTTGTTTCAATTTTGTTACACAATTCTGCACTTTCCTAGCTTAAATATTTTTTTTTTCCATTTTGCTTCCCAGTAATAGGAATATTTTTGGCATAATCCGACTAAAATTGGGAATGCCACTTTTTTGGCAACCCCATTTAGAGAAACATGAAGCTCTAACATAGTTTTGAGTCAGCATTTTTAAGTGACAGACATCATCACACAGAAACAAAGAAATCTGCCCAAAGAGAGACATAAAAGAGAGAAGAGGTAATTTGTAACCTGGATGAAGATGATTCATGAGGTTTGATGCTGGCACTGCGATCCCTTCTCACTGGAGCTGGCTCCAGTGTAGGTAATCCCGTGGCTGATGTTGTTGTGGTCCAAGTTGAAGACACTCGTCTCAGCAGTCCTGGAGGCAGACTTCTCCGTAAGCGCTAGAAAGAAATCAGTGGCTTAGAGTTTATACATGCTTACAAAAACTTTAAACATGCAGAAGAAAAACACTTCCATTTGATTAACTCTGCCTGACAATACCTAGTGAGGTACCTTAAATCTGGATTCTCCCAAGTATTATGGTTCCTCTCTTCTATTCAAATCAACACAGACGGTGCTTTAAATGCCTGGAGGGTCTGGATCATCCTCCCTATTTCAAGTTTTAAAAAAAGGTGTATTTCCACAGCCATAGCCACAGATGTTCAACACTTGGAGCTCTCACTGGAGTTCACCAATGTTGGCTGTGCGCTTTAAAAATTTGGATCTTATATGATGTAGCCAAGGGCATTTAAACAAATCATCAGGGCCAGAAAGGTACCTGAGGGATGTGGGCACCTGTCATAAAAGGAAAGGCTGAGAGAGCTGGGATTTCTCAGCCTGAAGAAGAGAAGGCTCAGGGGCAACCTTGTCAATGTATATAAATACCTGAAGGGGGGGCGTAAAGAAAAAAAAACAACCCAGGCTCTTTCCACTAGTGTCCAGTGACAGGACAAGAGGCAATGGGGTACAAACTGAAATACAGGAAATTCCATTTATATGTAAGAAATTATTTTTTATTGTGAGGATGATTGAACACTGAAGAGGTGGCCCAGAGAGGTTGCGGAGTCTGCATTCATGGAAATACTCAAAACCCGAATGGGCATCCTCCTGAGCAACCTCCTCTAGGCTGAGCCTAGAGAGACCCAGTCCAGGCTCAACTTCTTTGAGCTGAGGGACTGGACTAAACTATCTATGGACTGGACTAGACAATCTCCATGTGTAGTTTCAATCTCAACTAATCTGTGAAATAAACTGTCACGAATGCTCAAAATTAGAGATTCAAGGCAAAAAAGGCTGTAAGAAAAATAAGGGAAGGGAGCTTCAACTTTTTTTCCTCCTATATCTACCCAATCCAAAGAACACTCACTGAAATAAAACTTTCATGCACTGGGGTACGAAGTCTCCTATAAAGCTCAGAGAAAAGCATCACTATTTACAGCAGATTTTCCTCGGCCACTCTGCATTTTTCTTTCACCTGACTTCATTTTCTTTGTTAATAGGGCTCACATGGCTTTTCTGGATTTTTGAAGGCAGATGGTGAAAATAAACGATGATGAGAGAGAGTCTTTCTGTATCCAGATTTGCTGTTGCAGACACTACTATTTTGTAAGATGTTTCTCTTGTAGTTCTAATGAAGTGCTTGTAGTTAAGAACTAAAAGAAATATGTCTCTGTGATGGAGAGTGGGGATTTTGCCAGAGGATTAAGAGATATGAATTGGAAGATGCTTGTGATTCTGAAGCTCAAACTTATAGATAAATATGTTAACATACTATCTCCTTACCCAAAATGCTCAGTGTGAGATGCTTAAGGTAAAGACCCTAAATCTACATTTAGACACTTAAATGAAGGACTGCAAACTGTTAGTTTTATGAACCGTAATACATTTAGGTCAGTGAATTCTTCAGTCAGATTAGTCCTCTGTAGCATTAACTCATTTCTTCATCCTTCATTTCTCTTCTCCTCACTAGGTATTATGCAATGGCAAATTGGTATCTGTTCACTGTGTTTGCTCGTGTGATGGCAGTGTTCTTCCATGTAACTTTTCCCCTCAGAGCCTAGAGTACAGCCATTATAGACACGTACACTAAAACAAACTGCAAAATGCACTTGCCAATCTGTGAACATCCATTTCCTATATACAGCTGCTACACAGGAAAACAGGGTAATAATTATCAGCACACTAAAACATATTAAAAAAGAATCACAACTGTTGCAATTCAGACGCTGGGAAATGCTGGAATGAATGCTGGCTGTGTCATTTGAACTATTAAAACTTAAAAGCATTAGCCTGTGTAATGTACTCTGCCTATATTTAATTTTACAAGGGAAATTGCAGGACAAAAGTATTTTGGTTTTGTTTCAAAAGCGAAATGTAAGTCTTGCAGGACAGCTAATTAGCAACAAACCTACAATTCAAACTACTTCAAAGCTGATGTGTTCTTTCTAGTTGTTTGCTTACTAAAAGTGGGTGGTTAAGAGTAGTTATTTCCTGTTGGATTCCTGAGCATCCATAAAGCCATCTGTCAAGGCAGAAATATATATATTTTTTTTGGTTCACTCTTCTTTTTCTTCTCACGACTCTCATGAGCTCACAATATTTGTAGCACTAAGTATTGTGGTGATCTTTTTTGTTTGTTTGTTATATGACATTTTAAACTTGATCCAAAGCACCCAGAGGTCATCAGTTGAGATTTTTTCATTCGTGGCTAGAGGTTTCACACTTCTAGCTAAGGGAAGGAAGAAAAGACTGAAATTCATACAGAATTTCAAATTCTAATCTTCAAAGTGGGCAAAAAGGTCCCTCATATTACTACTTTATTCCCTACTACTCATTGACTAGGACAGAGACCCCACGTGCAGTGGCTCAAATCTTTTGAGTAGGAGGGAAATTTCTGTATGAGAAGTAATGGGGCAGACTTGTGAGTCTGGATGCTGAAAGGCTTTTGCTTGTTCTGCTCCCTGTCATTTCTTCTCTTTTAAGCTCCAACCAACACCTTCAAGGAAATATGTACACCATCTGTGTGAACTATCCTGTATCGAACACCATCTTCTAAAGATGCATGAACTAAAGTTAACATGACATGGGTTAAAGGATACACAGGAATTGCCGTACTATGAAGCCAACAGTCTACTTAGATGTCCTTTTATAGTACGCTACAATTAGCATGTAAGATGTTAATCTGAAGCAAACAAGCAAAAAGCCCAGTGATGGCTCACACTAGTCCAGTGCTGTCCCTTCAGAGACAGCCAAGTTACTAGACGACAGAGAGGGTCCAGTACTCACCTTGGGAATAGCTAGTTTCTCTCCTTTCTCTGGACATTCCTCCGAGTCAGAGAAGGTGTAGTTCTCACTGAAGGACACCAAAGGGTTCACCCTTGGTTTGTGTATGGCCTGGAAGGTTAACTGTGTATTAAGCAGGTTGCTCACTGTTCTCAGCGAAGTACACACGTTGGGGGGCAGTGAAGGATCTGCTAGAAGGTCTGTAATGAGCCCATGTGCTTCTCCCATGACAGCAATATCCACTGTGATGCTGGTACCAGAAGACTGAAAAAGACAGAAATAATAAATATAAGACAATAGAAGCGAACAACCTGCTAAGCAGTATCTAAAACTGTGGTGAACTCTCTCCACAACTTTTGTTAAAGCAGTTATCTACAGAGTGGAAAAATAATAACATGTAATAATTCTTTACGTAAGAAGAATCATGCTGAATAGATTGATCATCAGGCACAATGGTCACAGTCCGCAAAGAGTTTGGAATTTCATCATATCTGGTTTCCCAGGTATCACCATCTGCAGCTGACTTAACTCATCTGAATGAATTGTTCAGGGTCCCTACAGAGACATAGTCAAGGGCCAGGAGCTATTCGCACAAATAATTTTGGAGACATAGTTTAGGATGGGAAGAGTGTCTCTTGAGAGATGCCTTTCTACTAACTACAGAAGCAACTAGAACAACTAACATTCAATGTTTATGCTTAGATGACTGAAATGAATACCAAGCATACACTGGGATTTTAAAAATATCTCCACGCTACTAAAATACAGCATTCTGGTACAGTGGCAATAGCATTCTTCTCCAAGCAGTTGTGTATTGGGCAACTATACCAAAATTGAAATGGAGTAAAAAGTGAATTTTCCAACCTTTATTTTATTCAGGTGAAAGCGATGAGAACAGTTATTCTATAGACTTGTATGACCAATTCAGATGGTCCTTTCTTCCTCTTGGGTTTGAAATATATACCTACTTTACATATATCATTTAGGAACAGTTATTAACTGAAGTGATGCATAAGCAGAAATAATACTAAGGACCAGCTCATATCACTGGCAAATCTTACACACTCTACCCAGTACATGTATATAATTGATCAGTAAATGAAGCACTGCAAACCAGCTGTGGCCCAGGCAAACTATCTTCATACATGTACTGCATCCATCACGCACACTGGTAATCTAACGCAGCTGTAGCACTGGGCTTCTAGTGCATGCACAGGAGGGTTGATTCACAAATGCATCTTTGAGTTTCTCCAGAACTTCCCAACGTTCAGCAGCTCCAACTACCATCTGTCCCAAAACCCAGTAGGGCAATATATTGCCACTAAAAGAAACATTCTATTGCCAAAAAGAAGGAAAGTTGTCAAGTCTGTGAATTGACAGCTATATGATACATATACAAAAGACTTTAAAAGATCTTTAAAATCTACTAGAAGAACACTGAGACTGGATGCACACAGAAGTAGAACAACTAGAAAGGCAGGAGGCATATGAACTTTTCAGTGCAGCATTGACATTTCTGCCTCACTAGCTGCTGCACTATAAATCACCATAAGCAGCCCTGAGGAGAGGGACTTGGGGGTGTTGGTGGATGAGAAGCTCAACATGAGCTGGCAATGTGTGCTTGCAGCCCAGAAGGTCAACCCTGTTCTGGGCTGCATCAAAAGACATGGCCAACTGGTCGAGAGAGGTCATTCTGCACCTCTACTCCACTCTTGTGAGACCCCATGTGGAATACTGTGTCTACTTCTGGAGCCCCCAACATAAGAAGGACGTGGACCTGTTGGAGTGTGTCCAGAGGAGGGCCACAAAGATCATCAGAGGGTTGGAGCAGCTCTGCTATAAGGAGAGGCTGAGAGAGTTGGGGTTATTCAGCCTGGAGAAGAGAAGGCTGCGGGGAGACCTTATAGCAGCCTTCCAGGATCTGAGAGGGGCCTACAAGAAAGCCGGAGAGGGACTTTTTACAAGGGCATGTAGTGATAGGATGAGCAGTAATGGCTTCAAACTGGAAGAGGGGAGATTTAGATTAGATCTCAGGAAGAAATTTTTCACTGTGAGAATGGTGAGGCACTGGAACCGGTTGCCTGGGGAAGTTGTGGATGCCCCATCCCTGGAAGTGTTCAAGGTCAGGCTGGATGGGGCTTTGAGCAGTCTGGTCTAGTGGGAGGTGTCTTTGTCCACGGCAAGGGCATTGGAACTGGATGATCTTTAAGGTCCCTTCCATGCTAAACCGTTCTATGATTCTGTAAATTCTGCATGGAATTCCTAATTCAAGACACTACAAGACTGACCATTTTTCCTTTGCTGTGTTTCTAACACATAAGCTCATTCCTGCTGCTACTGTTTGGGATTCTCCATCAGTTTTATGTGCAGTTTGCCAAAGAGACCATTCCAGAAGACTTTGTTCTAATTTGTTTTCATGTATTTCTTAGAAAAATCTTAGATACACCATCTTCCAAATGGGGAAGTGATGCTTGTAAAAAGATCATACAGGTTTGTTGGAATGGCAAGTACATAGCATGGAGAACAGGGCAGACTGCATAGCAGCGGAGCGATCAGAGCCCCGGCCAGGAGTGACTCAACAGTGATAGCATTTATGGACCTCACAACACATCAAAGAACAGCGTAACAGAGCTTGACGCTGCTTCGTTGTCACAAAAGGCTTTACAAGAAATAGCAAACTATTTCTGGGGACAGTGATATATTAGCTAAGTACAGCTAAACCTCTTCCCACTGTCTTCCCAGTTGTGTAGTGTTGTTGTCAGGCCCTTGGCAATAGCTGTTTCATTCCACTCATCCACTCCTGGTGTCCTGCTTCTTGCTAACACAAAGGTAGCCCACAGGAGCAAAAAACAGGCCTCCTCACTCACCGCCCTCTCATGCAACCAGAAAACCAGCCTCTTCTTCCCACGTTTATTTTCTTTGTCATGATACCAAATACAATAAACCAGAAACTGTTTGATATACTGAAGTGCTATTTCATCCTACTGAAAAAATTAATGGCTGAAGTTAATTTAATGGCTCTTTCATTGTTTAACCTCTCAGGAGTGCATGCAGAAGATTCTGGCAGATGCTAAAGAAAACTCTTAAATTAAAAGACAAGGCTTGGGACGGGGGGGAATTAAATTATCTATCTTAACCTCAGCCCTGAAAAACAGACCAAAGGGGACTGAGGGAGAATACATCATTCAAAGTGCCATGGAAGCCTGATATTTTCGGCAAAACTGCATAATCTACAGTTTGAAATCCTATTAAGCCTGGAGCCCGGAGTTGTTGACTGCCGATCAGAGACAGAGATTAATACTTCAATGAAATAAACAAGACTGACTCAGCGGGCCATAAGCAGAGGCCCAGATTTTGTACAGCAGTACTAATATTTTGCAAAGCAGCCAGCATTGTTCTCCATGATTAGTACCAAGTGGGGAGGGGGAGCGGGAAAGCCCTTCTCTTCTCAATGGTGTATTTCTGATACACGGCCCCCGACGTGCAGGGAGGCCTTGTCATGTCTTGGTGACCCCTGCCTTGACTCTGGGGACCCGTCAGATTTGTCTGACTCAAATGCCAGGCCACTGTGCCGAGTTATGCGAGGAGTTGGTGCCGAGGCCGTACGGCCCAGGAAGAGGGACGCCACACACAGGGTCTGCATCCTCCCTCCTGAGCTGTGCCAGTACGAAGGACAGTCTGCACTCAAATCGAGTTAGGTTCTTACACGCCTAACACATGGTCACACTGCTACAGCCTACGCCCCACCAGAACAAATCAGTGGAAACGGAGCGATTCTCCCTTTGGAAGTGTGCCCAGCAGCTGGGAAAGGCTTCAGAGCTTGACACTAGCACAGAGGATACCACCTCACCCTCCACACAATGTGCCTTCCATGCAGCAAGGTGGCGGGACCTTTTGCATTTTTGACCTGCAGATCTGATGCTTTCAACTGACACCTCACACAAAACCCACGGAGCCATCCACCCTGCCCGCACAGAGCATGCCCAAAGAGGCCAACTCCATGCCTGTAAGGAGATGGATGTGCAGGCCGAGTGCCCCTCACCAGGGCTGTGATGAGATGTATATCCTGCCAGCGGAGCCCAGCCAGGGTCACCAGAAGACACCAAGAGTCGCCATTTGTGCAATGTGCCACACAGCATTGCGCAATACTTCGAAGTGAAAACGCTGTACGTGTATTTCAAAGACATCACTGTACTCACTGTAGTGAGCTGCTTTAAGCAGCACTTATATATGTATCATATAGTATCATATGTATCATACAGTATTACAGTATTGTTTTAAGTACTCATACTGCTTAGAATCTTTAGAATAAGAGCATATGTAAAAGTAGAACAGACCAAGCTCAAATTCCTCTCCAAGAAAGACGCGGAAGAGGGTAAAGACTGCTCTAATCCACTGATTTCAGTACATTATCACCACATCCTCAGCTGGTACAGTTTATATGCTGTAATGCATGAAACCATCTACAAAATATTTTATTTTTTAGATTCTCTACTACAAAACAGTAGGGAACTGTGTATGCTTTGCAAATCATTACTCAGAAAGTAAACTAAAATGTGTTTTCCTAAAGGACATGGAAGTTTTTGTAAAATACATATGATGTTGTGAAACAATATAAAGATTTATGCAAGACAGTAAATTGCTGAAAAACAGACTGATGTAATTGTATATATGCATATATACACACATGCACACCTATATACATACAGAGACTTTTTTTAGGGTAAAAGTACGTACAAAAGTCTATGTTCAGACTCTGTAAGTAGTTTTTTACTTACGTGCATAGCCTCTGCGTGAACTGATCTGGATTATTTCCAAACCGCTTTACTCATTGGATACTTGGGAATAGAGGCATGAATAACGTGTTTGCAATCAACATTAACAAACAACTAGCTTGATAAATCAAAACGAAACAACCAAAGGGCTAAGCTAAGGTGAATTTAATTTCACACTGGTCAGTACTAATTTACCAATCTACGCTAATAATTGTGAATGCAGTTTCCTCCCATTAATTTTGGAGAAGACTGGCTTTTCTGTTCATTTTGTGACTTCATTCCAACTCTGATTTAAGCGATGTCATGCAGTGACTACAACTGAAATGCTCTAGGGCATGAGAATGAGAAAGCAAACAGGCTGAAAACAAATGAAAAAAAAACCCCAAACAGATCAACTAAACATGCTCATTGATAACTAAGGTAAGGAGCAAAGTAAATTCCCTACAATGCTGAAAAACAGCTGGTTTGGTGCTTGCTCCTCCCCCCCCCCCCCCC